>KZ505806.1:309185-383782 GCA_002844005.1 Limosa lapponica baueri | reverse complement strand
TTTTTTTAAAAGTGAGAATGTGAGAGGATACATTTAAACCTTAATGTCTTGCTGGCATTGCAGTCTCTGTTTTGAATTGTCTTGGACATAACTTCCTAAAGCAATAAAAGTTAAAAAAACATTGTCTTCATAAATGGCTCTTTTTTAGGGCATTTGCATTGTAGATTCCACTGCAGTTTACAAAGATTTGAATGGATAAATGAACTTGTGTGCCTAGGTAGTCTTGCTGCCCACGTTTTCAGGATCAAGCCATTTATCCTAAAGCAACAGCTTGAGAAAACAGTTTCCTGAAAAAAATGAAAATATTTTCACGTCATTTATTTACAATATATACATTGAGTAAGCCTTATGGATGCAAGAAATTAATCTCTCCAAAAAGGAGTTGCAAGCCTCCTCACTTTTCCTACAATTGTTGCGTGTACTCTAAGGATAACTTAATACTATGGGACTTGGGAAATTTGTTTTTACTAAAGTAGTCTTCACTGAACATCAGGAAAGTTAGGTTTTATACAATCTAAACAGATTATAATTCACAACTGGTTATAGTCAATGTTTGTCACATTTACTGTTTGTATACGGCAGTAATAAGGACCAGATGAATGGCAACAGGCTGGTGAAACAGTGCTGTTATCTATTCTTTCTAAATTCCATCTCCTTTCCTCACCATAATGTTTGTCTTTTTAATTCTTTTCACCTTTGTGTTTGGTCAGTAAAGTCTCCAGAAGCATACGCTTACTCCAGCTCCTCTTTAAAGTCATAAAACTATATTTCTGTCACATAAATATATAACTATATGGTGGAATTTATTGTTGCAGACATTCTTCCAGAGGGTTTGTAGAATTAAAAATAATAATAATTAAAATGCACATTTTTATTGAGAAAAAAAAAGGTAAAGCTTTATAAAACAAAAGTATTTGGAAGGAATATTAATCCTTATGCCTCAGGGCATAAACAAACTTCTAACTGAGAGGTTGCAGGAAGAAACTTTTTCCTCAGGGCAGATTTTATAATTGCTTACCACATGTCTTCTTCAAGCTTTCTTTAAAACATGTTATAGCTCTGCGAGTCACTGCTAAAAACAGAACACTAGAGTAGATGGAGGACTGGGTGGCTTTTGCATTTCTTATATTTCTCCCACATCACTTTAACACTGCTTTCATTTAGAGTTACTGGGTCACAGGTTTCACTAAACAGATTCTAAGATGACCCTTTTCTCAGCTAGCTTTTTTCCATTTTATATTCTGCTGTATGGTTTATGCAGCGTAAGTTAACTTCACCTAACTTATTTGCAGTACTTACAGCCTCAGCTCTGTCTTTCAACTTACTGCCTCATTCACACATTCTGTTTTGCACCTACTAAGTTCTGCTGTGTTTTGTCTGACAGTTTTCTGTCCTTTCTGGTTTGGTTTCTATTTTTCTTGTGTCTTTTCAAGCCTTACCACAAGCTTTCTTATCTCTGAACAAGAATAGTTGCAAACTAGCACTATTTTACTAAAAAAAATAAATCCAGAATATAAATCACTGAAATTGGTAGAGGATCTTGGTTTTCCTTCTAGGAGCAGTATTTTCATCATACTGTTTTTACAGTGACAAATTCTTTTAATCCACACCAAATTGGTAACATTATTTTTAGCTAATACAGATAAAGTCTATTAACACTCAAATCACCAGTTTTATGCGTATGAGCCAGTTAAAACAAAAACTATAAGGAAACATAGCTTCTCAAGAGTTCTGTGATCTGAAGGGAGAAAAAACAGGACAACGTAGCCAAAATAAATCAAATACACTTACAGGCTGAACTGGATGGTCTAGTTCTGATAACCAGAACTCCTTTATTCTTATTAATTGATATTGTGATATACAAAACTGAATTTGTCTGTAGAAAATAAAGCAGTGAACAATGTAAATTGACCCACATAGAAATAAGTTAATTTTCTTTGCTACTGATATTAATTTTACATGCATTTTTCTCATCCAGGTGTGGATCAGTTGTTTATTTTATGTGTCACAAAGTATGCAGCTTAAATGAGTTTGAAGCATATCAGAACAGATGCAGGTAAGCTTGGTAATTCATTAAACAAGAAAATAAATGACAACTTGCTGAACATACCTTTTTTCTTTCCACTGCTCTTTAATCTGCCAGTGAGTCCTGAATATCAGCTAGACCTTTAGGAGGCTTCTTAGCATTTTGTACAATGTTCAAGTATGGAGATTGTTCTAGGGGTTTACTTGCCATGGTTACAAGGTTTCCTTTAAACGTTACATATACAGAGTTTCACAGAATCATAGAGTGGTTTGGATTGGAAGGAACTTCAGAGATCACCTAGTTCCAACCCCCCTGCCATGGACAGGGACACCTCCCACTAGACCAGGTTGCTCAAAGCCCTATCCAGCCTGGCCTTGAACGCTTCCAGGGACGGGGCATCCACAGCTTCACTGGGCAGCCTGTTCCAGTGTCCCACCACCCTCACAGAAAATAATTTCTTCCTGATATCTAATCTAAATCTACCCTCTGTCAGTTGAAAGCCATTACCCCTTGTCCTATTGCTACATGCCTTTGTTAAATGTCTATCTCCAGCTTTCCTATAGGCCCGTTTTAAGTTCTGAAGAGCTGTTATAAGGTCTCCCCAGAGCCCTCTATTATCCAGGCTGATCAACCTCAACTCTCTCAGCCTGTCCTCATAGGAGAGGTGCTCTACCCCTCTGATCATCTTCGTGGTCCTCTTCTGGACTCACTCCAATAGGTCCATGCCCTTCTTATGTTGGGGGCCTCAGAGCTGGCTGCAGTACTCCAGGCAGGTTCTCACCAGAGTAGATCAGAGGGGGAGAATCACCTCCCTCAACCTGCTGGCCACGCTTCTTTTGATGCAGCTGAGGGTGCAGTTGGTTTTCTGGGCTGCGAGCGCACATTGCTGGCTCGTGTTGAGCTTCTCATCCACCAACACCCCCAGGTCCTTCTCCTCAGGGCTGCTCTCCATCCATTCTCTGCCCAACCTGTATTTGTGCTAGGGATTACCTCGATCCACCTGCAGGAATTTGCACTTGGCTTGTTGAACTTCACGAGGTTCGCATGGAGACACCTCTCAAGCCTGTCAAGGTCCCTCTGAATGGCATCCCTTCCCTCCAGCATGTTGACTGCTCCACACAGCTTCATCTCATTGTCAAACTTGCTGAAGGTGCATTCAGTCCCACTGTCCATGTCGCCAACAAAGATGTTAAACAGCATTGGTCCCAACACCAACCCCTGAGGAACACAACTCATCACTGGTCTCCACTTGGACATCAAGTTATTGACTGCAACTCTTTAAGTGCGGCCATTCAGCCAATTCCTTATCCACCAAGTGGTGTATCCATCAGATCCACGTCTCTCCAATTTAGAAACAAGGATGTCACGCGGGACAGTGTCAAATGCTTTGCACAAGTCAAGGTAGACGATGTCAGTTGCTCTTCCGTTATTCACGAACACTGTAACCCCATCATAGAAGGCCACCAAATTTGTCTGGCATGATTGCCTTGAGTGAAACCATGTTGGATATTAACGATCACCTCCTTATTTTCTACGTGCCTTAGCAGAGTTTCCAGGAGGACCTGCTCCATGATCTTGCTGGGAGCAGAGGTGAGAGTGTCTGGCCTGTAGTTCTCTGGCTCTTCCTTTTTTCCCTTTTTAAAAATGGGGGTTATTTTTCACCTTTTCCAGTCACTAGGAATTTCACCGGACTGCCATGACTTCTCAAATAAGATGGATTTAGCAACCTCATCCGCCAGTTCCCTCAGGACCTGCAGATGTATCTCATCAGGTGCCATGGATTTGTGCACCTTCAGGTTCTTCACATGGTCTTGAGTCTGATCTCCTACAGTGGAGAGTTCTTCATTCTCCCAATTCCTGCCTTTGCCTTCTGCATATAATCTGTTTATTCTTCCATTTATTACAGAAGTATTCTCCCATACTTTATTTTGTCTATGATTTAGTGCAACTGCTCAAAAGTGGTGATATTTGCTGTCTTTCTGTGATCGTATTCAGTTTGGTGGGTGCTGTGAGTAGTGAACCCCACATATGTACAAGAAGAACAAGTGCAAAAGAGCCAGGGTGAGGATACCAGTAATAAAGTAAAGATAAATTGAGTGCGAACATTGGACTTGCATTTTGAAAAAGAATCCTCTATTCATCTCTAGCATTCACATTTCTATTCCTTTTATTCAAAGTAATAGGAAGTTATGATTAAACCTTAAAGGACTCAGATCAGAGCCTCAGGGAGGATAAGTACTCATCTAGTTCAGAAATTTATCCAGATATTCTTTTCATTTGACTAAAATACGGTTGCATGAAAAATTGCTTTTCTAGTGCATTAGTTTAAAAAAAAAAATCACATCTGATTATATCAGGATTATTACTTTTTAAATCTTAAATCTTTCCGTGGAATTTTTGTTTAGTTTCTAACTCACTTGTAGGCAAAGCAATGGAAAAGAAGGCTAAATTTCACAGTTACCAAAAGGAGAACAATTGTTGCAGGATCTCAAGAGTTAGACTATTCATGCAGAGGGAAAGTATTTGAGTTCAAGCCTTCTCCAATACCAGGCACTCAGAGGAAGACAATGTTCTCAGGATCTTCTTATTACATTACACCTATAATTAAAATGATGCTAGAAACGCAGTCTCTTAATGAATATCCTAATCATGAAATCAGACATGAGCCTCAATCATGTTTCTGTAGTGTGAGCACTACTGGGCAGCCTCAGGGCATTCTTCCACATATCTCAAGCTCACTCAGTCCCAGCCAGAAACTCTTATGAATATCTTTAGTGAGAGCTGGGACCCGCCTGCCCAGCAGTGCTGAGCTCATGCCTCTCAGCAGCACTTACAGTGCAAGCTCAGCTCTGTGCTGGCCGTGCTCATGGGACTTCCTCTCAGCTCAGGGCAGAAATGGACCAGAAGACTAGAAACTCACTCTTCATCTCGATGCAAACCTATATAAAAAATGGAACAGATTTCCCCTCAGAATCTGTTCCAAATCTTTTTTTGTTTTTCTCCATGCACAACCCCTCTATGTGTTGAGATCCTCTTCAACACATGTGCGTATGACAATTATTTGAAACCTTTCTCCTATGCAGATAATGATGCTAGTCCCAGTCCTCTTTGATTCCCTCCACTTACACTTTTCCATTCACTTTTTTTCTGAGCATGGGTATCTTTGTGAGCTATTCTGTCAAATTCTGATTCAGCTTAGTCTCACCTCTGTCACGCATACTGTGGAATTTGAGGAGAAATTTCATGCTTTTAGAATTGACCCCCAAGAGGGAGAAGGAAATAAACCTCTCATAATTCTTTCATTCATCTACTTTAATTGTTATATATAATTCAATAACTAAAAATTAATTGTTCCCCAAATTAAGTGTAATTCTTCTAATGGCTCCTTTTACTGAATATATCAACATTTCTGTTGTAACTCTGCCTTTGAATCAATAGTCTGAATGCTTGAGTAATTTACTATATGTTGCTTTCCTATAGTTCACAGCTAGGGAAATTAATTTAATTTTGTCCAGACTCAAAACAAATGTTTGACTAAATGGAATTAGTTTACTGATACGTGAACAAACCTAGGACAGGATTTAATTACATTTACAGAAATTTAATCTAAAGCATTAGGTTGATTTTTTTTTCCAGTATTTAATGGACCTTGCCAGGATCAGTATAAGTAAATCACCCAAAATACTTGAAAATTTCTTCTGCACTCCTCTTGGAAGAAGCAACCTGTATGGTTAATCAATAGCTATATACTGTTTGTACATTCATATAAGGGAAACCTTTCTTCTTTTGTTATTTTTTTCCTGTTTTCCAGAATATCATCAAGACTAGCTGATGTGTAACTATGATAATGTGCTTGCAGAAAATTGCTGTATAATGGGCACATCAATGCAGGATTTGCCACATTGACTTTATAATTCAGTGTTCTGTCTCCAACAGTGGTCAGTACTGAATGTAGCAAAAGAAGATACAAGAATTATTATAGCAGATAAGCATATGATAATTTATTCAGACAATGTTTCTTTGAAATATTTGACTTACTGTTCTAAATAACAGGGCTTTCTTTCCAGTCTGTCTTCGAAGTATAACTGTGCTTAACCTTACCACACAAACACATGTATTTAGTCTCTTCTCCCAAAGTGAGATTGCAGTTTTACTAATATCGCATGGCAATAAATTCATAATTTTAATATTTTATTGAGAAAACAGATTGTTTCTGGAGCTACACATAAAGGGTTTCTGCACATCGTTCCTGTGCAAATGACCAAATATGCTGTCAAATGTATATTGTCTGTAGCATTAACTGTTAACAAAATATGGCCATCTTTTACTGCTCTTTCACTGATACCACATCACCGCCTTTTTCTTTGAGTCCTTTTGAAGTTTCAAATCATTCTTGTTCTGCCTTAGAGGTAGGCCTCTTTATATTAGTTTCTCTGGCTACAATCTTTAAAGTATAGTGTTTTGGCTCAAACCTCTTTTTGAACTCCACCATGAAGTACTTTTTAATGTTAAAATTTCTTTTTATCTGTCTGCTCTGATTTCGTGACCTCATTTAAGGAGGAAAAAAGCCTTGGTCCTGTACAAATTGAACTTTTCAATCCCCCAAACTCCTGGGATTTGAAAGTAAAGATCAATGAATTTGCACACTCAAAGGTAATGAGTAAATGATAAATAAATTCTTTTCATAGATAGCAGTGAACCTGCAAAGGTAGAAAATGCAAATGTAGTTTGAAAATATTTTTAACATTGACTTTTTGGAATATTTTTTTTCTTGTATTGGGTTTCAAAGTATCACCTAGAACAACTTTATGTTCCTTCAGTCAGGATATGTTACATATCTTTCATATTAATTGCAAAACCTTATATTACAAAAGAAAACAAGTGTTGCCTATACTTGAATCTTATTTACATCATATTAATGGAAATATTACCAAGGCAGTTTAACACTTTTGTTAGCAATTCCTCTTTACTTGAAGGAAAAAGTTGAATGTTATGTTTTGAGTATTCAGCAATTTGGCTTTCATTCAGAGGCACACTGTCTATACTGTCACGTGAATGACATAACCACTCAACTTATCAAACTCTTACTTGATCTTGATAGCAATCTATTGTATTTTAAAAGTAAAATAAATTCAGATTCCATTTCTGTTTCCAAAATTATTTCACCTAGCAAAAAAAGACTGATTACAAGAAGGAATGACTCACAATGTGGTGAACTGCTACAAATCATCTTAGAAGTTTTTCAGATTTTGTAGCTTTTTAGTCCTGGGCATTCCTCTGGATCAGGTACAATTTGTTCTCTCTAAGGCAACTTAAAACAAGCAAAAAACCATATCATTAATTCTTGTTAAATTGACCAACATGTGAATGTGGGTTTAGTCGATCTAGGTCAAATTTGTGCATATAGAGCATCCAGCATTATTAGCAATAAGAGAAATATTGCCTACCTTTACAACGACTTGGATACTTCTATTTTGCTTTTCACAAGTTATTCTGAATTTCTTCTTGCCTTTAAATTATTTCAAGGCACTTTCATATTCTCAGTGAAGTTTTGTTCTGCAAGCAGTTATAAGAAGCAAAGGGCAAAAAGTCAATCTTTTGAAAGATTTGTGAGATGAGCAAGCAGGTGACCGAGGGAAGAAAATACATAAAATAATTTGAAAATGTCCTGGATAAGAAAAAGGAAACTGGAAAAAGGAAAAGGGAAAGGGAAAGGGAAAGGGAAAGGGAAAGGGAAAGGGAAAGGAGAATGAGGAGCTTGAATTCTAGCATATTTAGTACACATTCACACACACACACATATCCATACTATTATCTATATACACAGTCACACATATGTTCAACACACATACATAGGCACAAATATACACAGATATTGCCAGAGCATAACAGAAAAATTATGCAGCTTGATGGGTGTTTAATCTTTGCCACTTTCAGATGTCTTTACCACTGTCTCAATTGCAATAATGTTACTATATTTTTACTTATATCACATTCCTTTAATTAAGAATTCTCAATGCTTTAGGAAAAACGTTCATTCACAATTACATGTTATTTATGCAGGAAAAAAAGGGAGATAAGGTTTTATAGATCCTTTCATTTCAGTGCTGTTTCCTAAGGAAAAAGAATCTCTGTTCAAAGCTGTGATCAGTTTCATTTATAAGTAAAATCACAAGTGTAATCCTATAATAACATCACATTCTTTGCTGTTTGTTTTAGAGTATGAAGATCCAAAGGCATGTTGGCGCAACAGCCAATAAACCATCTGCAGATCTCAGTATCCTCAAAAGACTACAAAAAAATAAAAACAATAAATGCAATATTTACTCTATACAATAAATGCCCTGAGATGAGATAATGCTAAATTACGTAATTTCTGATAGCTGCTTGGATACCAGCTGTCATGTAACACCAAGCCCAAAGCAGCTATATAGAATACACTGAAAGTACATGTTAATTGGCTAAAACCAGCCTTAATCATAAAAATTTGTCAGTTATGGCTAACTCTGCACTTGCAGGATGGCTACCACAGTAGGTAACTGTGGATTAACAGTTCCAGAACTGTACTTCATACAGTTCCAGAACTGTATGAAATTTTTATCCATGAAACAGAATGTTCATGCCTCAGCAAGAGGCACGGAGGAGGGGGAAGACAGAGCCTCTCTCTGCCAAACCAGCACAATCCATCCCACCGCTGAGCATGCATGGAAGAGGCAGAACCTTCACCAGGTGAAAAAGTTACAGACACTCATATGCGGGAACAGAGAATGGCACAGAGAACCCCAGAATGACATGTGGCTAAACACATTCACTTCTTTTGGAAACGCAAAGGAAAAAGTAATTTTTAGTTGAAAAACTAAATTTTTCAATGGTAGGCTACTTGTCTTCATAGAAAGCTCAATTAGAAGCTCTTACAATTGCCTTCAGCCTAAATACTGCACAGACAGAAACTCTCTAACACAAATTATCTTACAAGAATTAAAATAATGACGACCAGGATCTCTGCCCTTGTACCTGCGAACTGCAGGGCCTCATCCTGAATTCTCTTGTATTGAAGTATTTGAAAAACTGTACAGAAGAGTGATTAACTTCAGTGAAATTAATTCTCATTAACCCCTTTTGACATTAGAAAATAAAACACTTTAATGAATTAATACTGAAATTAAAGTTAATTGATACCTAGAAGAGATTATATTTCCCTGAAAAAGATTTTATACTTTCTTTCAACAGACATCTTTTATTCTAGTTGTCAGATATTTCTTCAGATTGCTTTTTCTCTGTGTGAATATGAAAGCAGTTTTTACAAGGAGTTGCTAAACAATTTCTTTATGTGACCATAGCAACATCCCATGGAACATTTCCCTGGAAAATAGAATTAAATTGATCCATGCTACTGATGCTAAAGAGCAGTCGTTCAAATAAATAGTCTTATTCAAGTCAAAGAGATTACTTTTGCGAGACCCTAATTTTGGTAAATATATACTTTAAGTTTTATATGTTTTATACCAGAAGCACCATCTTAAATTCAGATCCTCTTAAATGAAACAGGATTTTATGGTCAGGAAATGGGAGAAAACAGCAGCATGAAAGGTCATGAAAATTACAAAGAGCTAATACAGTGAATCTTGACCCTTTCATGCCAATTAGCTGAAGTAACTAGAGAGTAAAACTGGTTCCCTCATGTTGGAATGTAACAAATTCATGAATGAACTAATGAACTTCTTAGTTTACAGGAAAAACAATAAGATGATCAGTGTGATTGTACATTATTTAATTATGTCAATTAACAGGCAATGCTAATCAATGCACTGAAATATAAGTGAAATATAGAAGTAAGATTGGAAAGCCATTTTTCAAAATCCAAGACTGCACTGTTAAATCACAAATTTATTCACAGCTAAGGAGTGCAGACTTCGAACCAATATATCTAACTACCGCAGTTTATTTATGTGTGACATCAATGTGATTTAGACACCTAAATCCAACAGCCACTCTGAACATACCAGCCTGAATTACAAGCTTTTGGAGCAACATAAGCCCTGAAGTAATGTAATGCAGCCACATTGACAACATCTAGAATTTTGCTGTATATAAGGCATGCCATACATCTGAGCTGAAAGAGAACCAGAACAGCCACCTATAAATAATAGTACCCAGATGTGGTAAAAGGTGCTTAAGGTAGTATTTTAGGAATAAAACACTCAAAACAGCTTCTGTTGTTATCACGTCTAACCCCTTGTTGCCTTAGACAATCTGCACAGCCCAGTCCCTTTCGTAAGCGCTCTCTCATCAAATTGGTTAGATGGCATAGCCAAAGCAGACCTAAAGAAAAGCTACTTCAAAATCTCATTCTTCTTAAGGCTACCAGCTCCCTACTATTCTAATGTTAGCAGTATTTGTTTTTATTGTCCTTGATCCTTTGTCTCGTGCATTTGCTTTTTGACCAGCATAGTTTCTCCTTTTGACAAATTTCTAGCAAGCAATTATACAATTGCTAGATAGAAAAAGCTAGATAGAAAAAGACAGTCTCCTTCAGCACTCTGGTAAAATGCGCTCCCTACTTTTCTGATTACTCCAGCAGCATGTCACTAGACTTCTCTAGATGACTAAAATTGAACAAAGTATTCAAGTCAAGGGTGTAAGAGTGACTTTTGGCTTTTGTAATGCTTTCAATATTTCAGTAGTTCAAAGGAACATTTTCTTTCTATTTCCACAAATTTCTGGGATATATCACATTAAAAAAATGCAAAGTTATGTGTAGCAGCAGCATTTTTGGTGGAAACATGGTGGTAAGCAGAAAACATTAAGATACCAGTCTGGAAGTACACCTTTCTCAGACGGTTTTCTCTAATTTCTGTTGGAGTTTCACAGAGGGAAGGAGAGTGTTAACATAACTCGCACGTCACTGTCGCATAGCCAGTGGCCTGGCAGCTTGCCCCAGTTTACCCAGTTCCCCACCACTTCATCTGCTGAGTTCTCCTGCTCATAGCAGTTGTTCAATGGTAAGAGTCCCAGAGCTGCTTTGATCTCTCATGCTTTCACTAAAAAAAAAACCCAAACAAACAAAAAGCTTTGAATCTCACCAGCGCAAAAGACGGCCATTTGTAACTGGATTAAAGGATCTATTTTATGTTCAGATACTGCAGAACTTGGCTGATGCCTAAAACAATGCATTAAATGTTTGTCCCACACTCATAGAAAACACTGGAAGGTTTGCACAGAATAGAGCCATAGACCCTAAAACATCTAACTGAGGCAAAGCAAATTACCATACTGTGTGTCGCTAAATTAGAGCCAGAACAGACTCGTTCCTTAATTTTGCCAAAGCTATTGTCTCACAGGGACAGATGGAGTCCTACTATTTTTGGAGGAAAGAGTGGTGTGACCACTGATGCCACAGAAAGAGAAAAATTACTGATGCCAATAGTATAGTATTTTTTCCTGTATCTATTGAGTCCTTTACACTTGCATGAATTAGTTCTCAAAACTGACTTGGACAATTTTTTACCTATAAATTTAAACAAAGCAAGGTTGACTTTATGCAGCTGAGCATCCCAAGTAGTTAAAAGGAAAAATTATCATTTCCATTTAGTTGTTGCATGGAAATTAGGAGATTATCTGACATTCTAATGCAGAACTTCCTCCCAAATAACTGCAAAAAAAGGAGAGAAGAAACTAAAATATGGTAACAGCTCCTCTTCACATCTCCAGAACATAGTAACAAAATCAAAAATAGCTGTTCCCCCTCAATCTATATTATTTATTTTATGTACTCTGTTGTATTTTCTTTGAAATTAAATAATTTACCTTTGGATGTCTTTTAGTATCATCTGAAGGATATTTTTATTATTCTTACCTTGAACATAAGATCCTTCTTTTAGTTGTATTATCAAGTGCTCATTCTTATGCCCTACTATAAAACTCAAATGCATTGTCTCAGAATGGAAACACGTATGCTACGTAACATAGAAAACTCATCTAAGTACACTAGATTGGAAATATTTGGCTCGCAGTCTTGTCTCCAGTAAGGCAATGAAAAGGAAAAAAAAAAATCCTTTTTCCTTTGTGGGATAACATCATGTATGAAAGACAGATTAATAATTTAAAAAAAAAAAAAAAAAGCCAAAGTTTGGAATTCTGTCCAATTCAAAAGTATTATTTGAGGTAAAATAGTCTCATTTAATACTGTAGAGTAATCTCAGAAAGGTTTGGTGTAAAAGGCATTAACAAATGTTTTATTTTTCCTTTCACTGTTAATTTATTTGTTACCACTAATTTTTTTAAATATTATCTTTCTTTCCTCAAATGGGACTCTCAATATGTTCAGATATGTGAAAAAGAATTAATCAACTCTGAACAAAAAGGTTTCTTAGTCAAAACATTCTTATTGTTATTTAATCTGGCAGACATACACATAAAAATATATCTGAGAAAAAGTACAAAACATCACTGAGAAAGTTACCAAGCAACCACTATTTAACGCTAAGAATACTATTGTCAGAAAAATATCTATGTTAAATCATAATATTCTATCAGATAAGAAATTCCACTACAAAATGCAGTTTTAATTGTAACTATCACCAGACGAAGCTATAAAATAACACCAAATGCGTGGCATACTTGGAGGCATTGAAAACAGATAATTTTATTGCACAGTCTTTTCCAGAGACAAGCTAATGCAATCAATAAGAAATACTGCTGACCTTGCAGTGCCTATAACATACAATTAATATCTAGTACAATCTACTAGCAGTTTCTTGAAACTAGTCTATAACAAAACTGTATTTTCTAGTAAAATTAATGCATCTGATATGACCAGCAATATCACTGGTCTCAAATTTACAAAAGAGAATCCTAAAATAGCTAGTTGAACAATTCCATGCCTGTACTGTTGGTCAATTAGCATAGAAATAGTGCCAGTGTAATTAGTTTGTTTAAGGTCTTAAAAAAAGTATTAGCAATATCAGCACACTCTCTGGTGTTGCTACAGTAACACCAGAGTAAAAGTAGTTTATTATTAATCACTCCTGTAAACATATAAGGAAGGAATACACACACACAAGGTGCAGGATTTTACATGTTTAACCACGGCAGATTTAAACTAGTAGAATAAAAATCAGAGTAAAAACTCTTTTTTTTTTTTTAATTGAACAGCTTCCTTCCAGAACAATCATTGGAGCAAAATTTCACTTACAGGAAAAAAACCAAACCAAAACCAAAACACACACACACACAAATTAACACACAAGAGTGAGAGAGAGCTCTTATAGCTAAAAAGTTCTATATATCCTGGCATGTGTGTGGCTAAATAAGAATGTCTGAAACATGACAAGTGATATTTATGCTGTTATTTGCAGGATTCTGCATTCTAGTTTTACAAGAACACATTCAGATATGTTTACATAAGGTACGTGACTTCAGAGGAAAATTTTGCAATATTTCTTACAGTAGCAAGGAAGCATGTATTAATGAGAAAGAATAAGTTGTTTATAGGATGCAGAAACAGTCTGACTGCAAAATATATATTAGTATTAATAATAATAGCCAAGAGATCAGCTCTGTGATTGCAGCCAAAGTATGATTTCTCTTCTGTTTTACTGTTGTGCATAACAATCAGCTATTTATTCCATTCATATTACCAGCTTTGACTTTTTTCCCCTTTGTTTTCTGGTGCTATTTTTTAGTAATCCGTAATTCTGAAATCATTCCTTGCAAAGACTATAAGAGCATAATTTAACAATCACTCAAACTCAATTAATTTTGATCATTCTATAGAGCTGGTTTAATTGGATGTACATTATTCATATGATAATTTAAGTAACAAAAATGTTAACATTTGCAAATCTATGAAAAGAAACATATCAGCTCTCTTATTGCTGCAAGTATTCACTACAACAACAGATATCTCAATGTAACTTGATTTTCAGAAGGCTTCTGCAGAAGAATAGCTGTGTTTGCACTTTCATTTTCATAACTTGGATTCAAAGAACAACAAATATGTAAAGGCAGTATTCATCTTTCATAGAATAGCTGAAGCCCAAAATCTTTTGGTAGAACAGGGCCTATTTTCTTGAGTTACAAACACATTTATGTTCTTTCAACTTAATATTACTTCTTGTTTGTATTTGCAGCACCTCTGCTATGTTTTATATTACTCCTTGAATATGTTACAGACAACATCAGCATACCCCAAGAGTTAGACTACTCCACCAAACATGCTCTTAAAAACATCACTTATCGGTGGTCTGATTATTCTGTACAGATTTACAGATTACCACTAAAATTTTGCTTGTAAAACATCATTGTTCCCTTCAGCACTGTTTTAGAATCTATGTTACATTTCTAGTCTACTGGGAAAGCTGTATCACTGTTGACACCATTTTTCTCAGCTTTTTTTGTGTCATCTCATCAAAAATTCTTAAAATACATGCGTCTGAAATCATATGATTAAATAAGACTGCTAGACTCACCTTTCTTCTTTTTCTTCTTTTCTTTTTTCCTTTTTTTTTTTTTTTCAGGTTAAGTCCTGAAAATAGAAAACCAGAATTATTTATTAAATAAAAACAACCATGTTTGTATTTACCTTAAATTTCAGGATATTCATGGCAGCATCACAACTGAGCAGCCTAGGTTTATGGAGATAGTTGGGCTTTGGGGGTGAGGGTTGTTTCGGTTAGTTGGGGGTGGGTTGGCACTTGGAATTGACAGTATTAGTTACATAGTAGGGTTATATTTTTTTAATAATACTGAATTTTCCTGTTCAGCTATGCACAGAAAATTTTATCCTTCTACCATAAATTAAAGAATTAAACTGTTGTAATTTCACTGAAATCAGTGAGCTACTCTTGTTCACACAATCAAGATGGGTGCTTTTAGATTCACTAGATTTTTTGATTGTATGGTTGAGCTGGGATCCATGACTTGTTGACATTGTTCACCTCTTCTTTAGGGTCTGGCTCACTGACTAAAATATAATACAGGTAACAACAACAGTCTAGGTTACTTACTGCCATCCCTGTTATATAAGCCCTTTAGCAGGTTTTCTTTGTGGTGCATTTAATGTTCAAATGATGCCAGAAAGTTTTTCCTATTTTGCGTCCTATTTACTTCTATTACCCTTTTCTTCGTGAGTGAAACAAATCATTAATAATGATTTCTCAGAACACATTTTCCCATCATTAGCATAAAGATTTACACCTCAGGGACTTTGGTAAAATTGTACAAGATTGCACAAGTAAACACAAAGATATGTGTGGTTCTGTATGGATTTAGACCATGTATGAAGCTAATAAAGACAAGATCTGCCAAAATTCATTAGTGTATTAATTTTCTAATTTTTTAGCTCAACTACAATGGGAATTTAACTGAAAAGTTTTACTTCATGTTGCAATTAACAACAATGTACCTTAAAAAGGAAGTTTATTTAGTCATAGAAATGTGATATAATGGAATATTTATTAATGAATAAAATCAACTGCCTTTACAAAGTGAGTTTCACTTTCTCTGTTAGAAGTACAGCTCTGCTATTTGTCTCCCAATGGTAAATTGCACTGTTTGTAGAAAGGCACTATCTTTTTTTTTTTTTTTTTAAACAAAATAACTATTTTCTTAAGTCTCAGAGCCTAATTTAAGTTCCTTACCTTCCACAGTTCATAATGTTTCTCCACAAAAATTTCAGACTCCTTGTTTAGTTAGGAGCAGGGAAGCAAAATATCAAACCTGCTTGGGAAGAGAGCAACCTTTTCCAAGTGAATAATTTTTTTATTCCCTCTCCCCTCAGAAAAATTACTCCACAGAAGTATTTATTTGTCTCTTGATCTGATGCATGGTTTTGGCTGCAAAAATACCTTATTGGAGGTCAAGCCTTGCTCTCAAGCCCTGCAGTGAAAAGCACTGAAAGCCACACCTTCAACTAAACACACAGACCTAGATGTCAGCTGAAGTCATTGTGAGAGGAGGTAAACAAAATGTCTCAAGATGATTTGAGGACAAAGATGGTAAGGGTAAAGACTGGGAAATTGCACTCATCAGTATTGATGGCAGACACTATACTGAAAACTGAGCTGCTCACATATTCTGAGTAAAACATTGAACTGCATGGAGGTGACTAACTTCAATTACACAAGTTCTCTTTTGTGCAAGCAAGAGCACTTTAGTAGACATGCAAGGCTGACACTACCCAGCAACAATCTGAGCAGCTGAGACTGTTAAAGTTGCCTTTTCCCCAGGAGCTGGGATGGCAATGGGCAATCAGGAAACACGGGCCTTTCAGCATCACAAATCCTGACTAGCAGGTAACAGAGCCACCTATTTCTGCTGCCAGTTCACCACTATTTTCAGGAGACAATATTTACCTCTGCTGCAAGGAAATTAAAGCCCAAGCAAAACCTCAGCTCAGGAATACCTGGAGGCCCAAGCAGCAGGCTGCGGATTCAATCTCTATGAAATGTGGACAACATTTAGAAACTGGCAGCTGCTGCTTTAACCAGAACCAATTGGGTCCATTGGGATCATCAGGTCATAGTCCCAATGAAAAATTTCAGTTGACACTGGATTTTTGTCTATCCTAGTAAAAGTACTGGAATGAGTAGCAAGAAAAAATGAAACAAAGTTCTGTCAATCCTCACGTTGGTTTGAATTTAAAGTTAGAACCTAGGTATGAAGCTGGCAGGACAACTGACTGGATTACTCATTTGCCAAACCAGGAAAATAGGTGAGTATGAGCGGTTAAGCCAACACTTTAGGGAAGCCAAGCTTAGGCTGCAGGTGAACTCTCTGGAGCAGGGCTCCAGGAACCATGCTGCACCACACAGCACAGCAGCTGCCCAGCCAGGGGATGAGAAGGTACAGAGAGGCTGCCCCAGACATGGCAAGAGGTTGCAAATGGATTCCTTGTCCCAGCAGTCAAGGTCACCAGCACATGTCACTATTTATTATTCCATAGGGCAATACTGAAGAGAAGTTCCTGCAACAATGGTATCTCATTCTCAGAGAGAAATAAGTTTTAAAAATCAGCTTTTTGCTGATACACTGAACACTGAAGTTCAGCCCATTCTTTCATAGAATCATAGAATCATTTAGGTTGGAAAAGACCATTGGGATCATCGAGTCCAATCATCTACCCTGCTCTACAAAGTTCTCCCCTACACCATATCCCCCAACACCACATCTAAACGACGCTTTAAACACATCCAAGGATGGTCACTCAACCACCTCCCTGGGCAGCCTATTCCAATGTCTGACTACTCTTTCTGTGAAGAATTGTTTCCTACTGTTCAGTTTAAACCTACCCTGTTGTAGCTTGAAGCCATTCCCTCTTGTTCTATCACTAATTACCTGGGAGAAGAGACCAGCACCAACCTCTCTACAATGTCCTTTCAAGTAGTTGTAGAGAGTGATGAGGTCACCCCTCAGTCTCCTCTTCCTCAAACTAAACAGTCCCAGCTCCTTCAATCGCTCTTCGTACGATTTGTTCTCCAGGCCCTTCACCAGCTTCGTTGCCCTCCTCTGCACTCGCTGCAGCACCTCGATATCTCTCTTGTATTGAGGTGCCCAAAACTGTACACAATAATCCAGGTGTGGCCTCACCAGTTCTGAGTACAGG
The DNA here is from genome assembly GCA_002844005.1 of Limosa lapponica baueri. Lineage (NCBI taxonomy): Eukaryota > Metazoa > Chordata > Aves > Charadriiformes > Scolopacidae > Limosa > Limosa lapponica. The sequence goes on along the minus strand of KZ505806.1, from coordinate 366,152 downwards.
GGGACAATCACCTCCCTATTTCTGCTGGCCACACTGTTTCAATGAAATATTTTTCTATTTCAATGAAACATTCTTCTGAAGACCTCTTCAGTACCTGACTTGCTGTTGTCGCTTATGGGATAAAACACAGCTGTATGTGGAGAGTCTCTCTCAACACATTTATTAATGTAATTCATTGTTAGCTTATATCGTAGGGAAGAAAGACTTGTGCAGTCAACACACTCCACAGCCATGTCTGCCTCTTACCTCTGCATGTATGTCTGGCTCTTAGCTCTCCTCAAAATAATTATTTAATCTGTTCACCAATTTAAAAATAATTAAAAATAGGAGTGTGGTCTCAGATTAGCATCCAAGAAGAGCCTTCATCTGCTTCAATCACTCTGAAAGCATGTTGTGAGCCATTGCATATAATTAAAAACAGCAGCAGACAACAACATTCACTCACATTAATGAGGTACCGAACACTCCTGCTAGGGGAACAACAGGAGTTTACAGCATGACCTACTTTCTTTTTCACTGTTATTCAGGTGTGCTGTCAGTAACAGATTTTGGAGTAAATAAGAGCATTGCTTGAGTTTTGAAGGTATTGATCGTGAAGAAGTATTTTCACAAAATCATAGAATGGTTTGAGTTGGAAGGGACCTTAAAGATCATCTAGTTCCAAACCCCCTGCCATGGGCAGGGACACCTCCCACTAGGCCAGTTTAGCCTCATCCAACCTGGCCTTGAACACTTCCAGGGATGGGGATTTTAAATAAGTAATATTTTTTCTTGCACTATAATATGGAGAGTTTTAATGCATCCAACTTGAATAACATCCTGGTGAACTAGGAAAAACATCTAACCTTAGTGACAGTGCAAAAATAAGGAGAGAGATAGGGTTTTGGGTACATAACTTTTACTCATACCAACACCACAGAACTTCACCAAAGGTATTTACTAGGTAGAGGGACAAAACTACTGTACCAGTTTTAATGTAACATATATGAAGAGAAGCTTGTATGTCCTAGCAAAATTCTCTCCCATCAAGTTTAAGGAATAAAATATGATCAAAACATTAAATGTGAAGATTGCCACCCAGTGATGAAGATGGAGGAGAGAAATGGAGATAAAAATGGGGGGTGATGTGATGGAATCTTTCATATTCATGCTCTCAACTGGAAGAATGATATTCAAACATAGTTAGAGTAGCATGAATTTAAAAGACCATAAAAATCAATGGTGTAAGTAAAGAACAGCAGTGATTCTACAAGCTTTAAATATTCTTACTAATGGATCATATGTTATCTACTTCCCTACATCAATGATGAGCCAGTTTTACTCCCAAACGGTAATGCTGAGTTCACTTAGGACTTTCTGAACAACAGTTAACAAAAAAAATATTCATTTCCCTGAAATTTTTCCTTCATTTAACAAAAACAAAAAAAAAATCCTTAATTACTTTTGGAAATCTTTATTTCCCAAATGGAAAATTTCTCCTGGAAAATTTCTACCTTCCAGGAAGTTGTATTGCTAAAACAAAAAATGTAAATTCAGTATGGAAACAAGTCATTAGTTTTAGCCCATCACAGAACATGGGTCTAATATTACTAGGGGCGGTTAGAGTGGGAAAACACAGAATCGACAATCCATGAAGTTCTGGACCTTAGAAAGAATTTCTGCAGCTTCCATATAATTCAAGAGTTGCCCCAGGGAGGATGCAACTAATGAAAAGGTGAGTGCTAACTACAAAGTCTGAAAGAAGGAAGTAGCAGGCTCCCAGCCATCCACAGGCTGAGCAGAAAGTTGACTGTGTACTAGTTATTACTGTTAAATTAGTTGACTAAAACAATAGTTCAAAATCAAAATTTAAAACATTTCATTTTATCTTCTTTTTACTTAACTTTTTCTGGATTAAACTGTTCATTTCAGCCTTCAGGCTACAAACTAAAAGATCATAAATTATATCCATCCTTTTCCTATCAGCTTTTACCAACAAACAGCATCTTTTCAATTTGTTGGAACCTGTCCCACAAGCTAACTTTCATAAATGCTTCTTTCTTCTCTTGTTTCTAATCTAAGATCACAGTGGAACGCAGAGGTAAAAAGCTTTGTGTCATCATTGTACCAAGAATACTGAAACAAATATGTTATCACATAAATATTAGTGTCACAACACAACAAGTATTCCTTTTTCAAAGGAACCCAAGTGGCAAATTCCATTGTCTCCTAATTAATTTAGGCAAATGAAAGAACATGTTTGTCCATTGAATAGTATATATACATACCTCTGATGGTTATTACATGTCCTATGTAAAGCTATATTTGAATGAACAGTTATTTGAATTTATATCTAAATTAATATTTATTCAAATATGTATTTATAAATATATAGACATTATGTATTTATATATTTATATTTTTAAAAGTAGGAAATGTTTAGAATTAACTTGTGCTAGAAGGCTGGATTAGAAGAGCGATCTTTATCAAGGAATTAAAATGCCAAATCTCACACAAGCAAGTGGTAGGAAAATACAGGCATTCCTATTTCAACTAACCTTTAGATCAATGACCGCCTTCTTTTGCCCTAAGCATCTGTCAGACGGGCACTGTCACAAAACACCATTGCTAACCTTCAGACTTCAGTTCTTCTCTCATACTATGCACTACAGTTCAGCTGCCTACCATCCCCTGAGCCATTAAAAATCTCCCAGATTCTGCCTGCAGGGCACTTCTGTAGCTCTAACTTTCTTTTCTCTTCAGGATTTAAAAAGCCAGATGGTAAGGGTAACACTCGCTTTCTCTGATGTAGTTTTCCTGGATAAGAATAACTGTCAGTCTACATGTTTTTTAACAGTAAATAATGAAATTATTCAGTGCTACAGACAAACCAGACTGAGCTTTAGACAGAATCAACAATTCCAAAACCTGCTCAGTTTTAAAACACTTGCAATTCTGCTTGTCAGCAATGAACTACCGATTGCCAACCTGTCATTTCAAATGAAAAACATTTCTGACATTCTTAAATAGTGTTAATGAAAGCTTTTTTGCTTCTTTCTTCTTTTTTTGTTGTTTTTGCTCACTTATCTTGTGCCTACTACTTTATTAGAACCTTAATTTTAAGTTCATTCTGGTATGCATTAAGAATAAAGAGATACATGCAATGACAATCTCCAGTACACTGCCATCATGCTGATGGGACTTTTGCCTAGCAATTTAATCTCATCCCAACCAGTCGCCAGGCAGCTACATACAATTCATGAATAAAATAAAAAGTTTTAGATTAGTTTTGTATCAAATTGCTTTACAAGCAAGGGCACAATTTCCTGAGGAGTAAGCTTTGAGCTTTGTTCACATAGTAGCATCAAAACACAAATAACAAAATAAAGATGTAGATTCAGACAAAGACTTGTCATAAAGAAGACACAAAATCGTTATCATATGTGGTGTCAGGCTGCAAACAGATATGATACAGGATTTCAAATGACAAAATTGAAGTGGCTTGGACCTAAAAAGGGCAAGGCATGTTATACCAGCCACGATCTATAAGCAGAGCAGTATTCTAAGACTTCAGGACAACAACTGAATGCTTTCACTTCGCTGCATAGCTTTTATCCAGGGACCTATGTTGTCCTTGTCACTTGGCAACTTTGTGTCAAATTGACTTACCCTCTATATAAGTTAATTGCTAGGCCATTCTGAGGTATATTTATATGAATAAAGAAAACTGTTAAATTTATTGGATGTCTAAAAGCAAAAGCATTCAAAGCAAAAGAGACGTGCAGCTGGGGAAGAAAAAAAAATTTGCACAAAAATTAAGCATATTTTCCAGACAACTGGCTGCACAATCCCCCTGTATATCTCCCTAATATTAATTAACTAAAACAAACCATATAAATACCTAGGAAATTATTTGTCCTCATTTTGCTCTAACTTTAGCAAACTGGACAGCTGGCATGCAGAGAAATGAAGAAAACTTGTGAAGTTGTATAAGCTGTGGTAAAATTTTCAGGCTGGCTGACCAGTTATCCATTACCCTTTCTTTGGGGGAAGGACTCTGGCAATCTGCATTTCATACTAAAACGGAAGAGCAGGTGTGCTTTGTGCTGTTGTTATACCCTATGTGCGACAAGTTAGATTACTTCTGCTAGTGTACAAGGGTATGCTGTCATGTACTAAATCAAAGTGCTTTGCTTAGAAAAGGCAATTTTAAACTTAAGGTGGATACCAGTAATCCAAATGTGAGCCTTCTAGTTCTCCATCTGAGCTGCCATGTTCATTGGAAGACCTGGGCATGCATCTTCCCGTTGGCATGGCTCATTACAGATGCTTTTGCTGGATGTCTCTGGCTGCCAAAGGGCAAGGAGGTGGTTAACTCAGGGTCTGTAAGACCAAAAGTTAATCACAGTAGTTCCTAGGGGCTCCAAGTTCAGTTATGGTAGATAAAAACCATAAGGGAACCACTGAACATTGTCTGTACAATATTCTGAATATTGTCCCTGAAATACTTCACTGATAAGCCTAATACAGGAATAGGACTTCAGGCTTTTAAAAAGGTTTTCTTAAAGTCTAGCCTACAGGAGCGTGAAAGCACAGCTTCAGTACAGAGTACGCCAAAATAACAGGTTGGAAGAGAATTTTCCAGTCATTGTGTGAAGATTGTTCCCCTCTTGCCCACTGAAGTTCACTTGATTTTAAACAGAGAAAAATGTGATAGTTATTACAAATGCTTCCTAAATGGAGGTTTAAGATAAACAAGAGGTGGAGTTGAGAGGGGAGGAGTTTTCCCCTTTCAGGGAAAACAAAAGCAGAAATTGCACAGCATCTAGGATTCCACTTGGCTTTCTTTTTGGGTTTTGGTTTTTTTTTTTTCTATGTGAAAAAGAGCTCAGGAAATATGGCTTTGTGTGAACCAACAAAATATATAAAGAATAATACTGGGGTGTTTTTAAGGATAGTTCATCCCACTGTTATCATTTACTCTAAGCCCTTTGGGATAGTTTCTTCTGTATGTCTCACTTTCCAGCTCGGAAAGGCTGTATTTTTCTTTCTCTAAGAGGAGTGCAATGACTTTCTAATTATCTGAGAGACAGGTGAAAATTATTGTAACTGGCCAGGTAGAAAATTTCATGCCCTAAAATGTTATTTAACAATTAAAAGAAAAAAAGTAGATTTAATTTTTAAGCAACCCAGACAGGCATTATGAATACATCTATAACTCTGTTCATCTTCTGTGATGTAATGTGATTATGGTTTTGCAGGCACAGTTACACTTTAAACAATGATATGATAAGAATGTTTAGAAAAGTCATACTTTGCTTTTCCTTTAGACACGTTAGAATTACAAACAACCCCAGCTGTTTGCAAAATTGGAACTTTAAAATATCCATCGCACATGTAAAGCAAGGCAAATGACTTCCTGTTTTGATGATATTTTGAATATTATAATCAGTCTTAGTCACATCACTTCGAATTACTTCTAGAACATCTTACAGAATCTCAGTTTCCTATGTTACAAAACTTTACATTCGGACAGAATTTTCTCTTTCACAGAAAAGCAGATGCTTCACTGGAGCACCCCTGAACCTTGTCACATAATAGTGAAAGTGATGGCTACGGTCTTGCATTACCCTCCAAAAAAGAGACATAGGCCAATAACTATTACATTCATATAAGCAGATTTATATCTTCTCAAGCAAGTCAGCGTAATTCTTAAGTATATGTCAGTAACATCAGGACAATATCTTCATAAAAAGAATGAAGAAACACACAAAAATTATAGTTTTTTCACATAGCAGTATGCTCTATAGTTTTAGAGTGTAATTTTTAGGAGTGAAAAATGCAACTAAGCTTCACATATAAAACAAATTTTAAAACAAACGACTTGGAAAACCACTCTAAACTTCATATAGAAAAACAAACCAAGACAGTATCTACGTACTACTAGTGTAAAAATGTTAGCTCTATGAAAATAGGTATACGTGGTAAGGTTGGCCACATCTATTTTACTTTTATTTGTAAATCATTTTTCATTGGAAAATCCTAGTCTTCCCCTCTTTCTTAGTCATGAGAGAGAGAGAGAGGTTATGAGCTGTTTAAGAGCCCAGCCAGAGGTTGCTCTCTATAAAGGGGGTAAAATAGAGAGTACCTTGGGTGATTATCTTTCCTTCCTCAGCTGAAGTAGCCTTTGTTTCTAGATAGCCTCATGTTTTCAGTGACCAATTTCCTCCAGAATATCAATTTCCATTAAGCAGGAATGAAACATATGTTGAAGGAAATAAAAGAGATGAAGCTTTTAGAATGAATCACCTGCTACGTACTGATGGCAAGTTTAAATCTCTATGCACAGGTATAACCCCATAGCTCAAACGAAAATGTGCACTTGTTTCGCAGTTATAACTGTATGCAGCAAAACTTTTTTTTTTTCTTTTTACTCAAAGAATTTTTAACAATTTCTAAATTATGTAAGATTAGACCTGGCCAGGAAAGTTTCAAAGCAAAATGACAATTCTTGAAAACAGAAATTCTTCATAAGAGACAACCGCAAAATCTTGTGTCAGAAAAAATGGCCTTTGAGTCCTAGATATTCTTGTCTAAACCAGGAAGAGAAAGAGAAGCAACACACTAATGTGATACTAATGCTCAGGGTACTTTCAGATCATGAGGCTAAAACTGGTGGCCCAAGTGAAAGATGAGACTATGAAGCATGTCTGGATCAATAACTTCTGTTAAAATGTTTGCATTTTGCATGGAAGAATGACAGGTTAATTCAGCCAGACAGGGGAATTAGATTAGTCCTCTGTTTAATGCATGCAGACTGTGAGAAACTGAGGGTCCTCCAAAAATTTTTTCTGTAGTTTACATTAGAAAAAAATTGGCAGAATTATATAAAACTTTCTCTGATCAAGAACAATAATCCAGCTCTTCCACCATTTCCACATAAGTATCCTAACCATAGAGCATTAGCACCAGGCTCCTTCGCTTTTATTGGAGAGATTGCTTTTAAACACACTGCAAACACTTCGTCAAATTCCTTGGATTTAGCACAAAATTAAAACAAGATGAAAACAAAAGTATGCATATTTAGATTGTATATGCTTGTATGTGAATTGCCTGAAAAGTTTAACTATACTACAGAAAAGTCTATCTTCTTAATGAAAAGTTCTTGAGATGCTTTACTGAAATATTTTCCCAGTTCCAGATACCAAACAGGAAAAAGGAGAAAATATCAGCAGATAATTAGCTGGCAACAGCAATAATGGAGCTAATATTGAAAATAATTCAACGTCATCCTTCCCATCTTCTCATGCTCTATTTTTTTCAACAACAGAAAAGTTCAAGATTTCTGTTTCTCTACTGATTTTGTACCAATTAAATGTAATACAACTCACATGATTGTTTTCTAACTTCAGAAGTTTATATTTCAAATAAGGTTTATGCTGCAAGTAAACAGAGAAAGTGAGCAGCAGAAAGAAAACCAGAAAAATTACTGACCAGTAGAACTGTCTGAACTAGTTTTATAGTTGAAATTTACAGATAATTGTAAAACTCTCTAGAATGATGATTCTGATGATGAGTGGAAGAAAGACTGTAGGAAGAGGCAAGTTTCAAGAGTTCAAACTAGACTGAGAAGTTTATTGAAATTCATGAAAAATGAAAACATTTTCCTATGTAACTGTGACACTTGATGTAAAATCCGCCAAACAGACATGAATTATTCCCATGCAGCGTGTAAGGATTAGGAGCAATACTCAGAGGTGCCACATTATTCAATGCCCCTAGAAAGATGAAAACTTTGCAGGACAATAAGAATATAAACACATAAAGTATCCAAAGAGAGAAATGAAAGATTCAGATGACTACTCTGGATAAGGTAACTTCCAAAAATGCCTTAGACAATACTGCCCCCCTACAAACCTGTGGCAATGCAGTCTCAGTTGTACTGATGTACAAAATTATCTTGGATAACTCAGCTATTGATATCAATGCATTTTCTCCCCAAACCCCAGCTACAGTACCTGATTTCTGGAGAGAGGATTACTGTACTAATCCAGGCCTGATTTCTTTGCAATAAATGTGAATTCAACAATTCACGTGCCTGCCCAGAGCCCAGCCCAGAAAGGCCCAGACACAGCCTAGCAGTGAGAGCAGCTTGCAAGAATGGACCCTGCCTTCTCTTGCAAGTCATTCTCCTCTCATCATTTAAAGTAATGAATAAATGAATTAAAAAAAAACAAAACAAACAAACCAAAAAATACCCAAGCAAGCCCAAACCCTACTACTAATTAGCACAAATATAAAAGGAAACAAAACTTTGCTAACTGTACATTTCTAAATTCAATCAAGGCTGAGAAAGTCATTACTTCAAGAAGTAGACTCTAAGTACATTTATGCATGCACAGTTTCTTTCTGGAAAGGTCAATTAAATGTCAATAGAGTAACTAAAAAATAAGAAATTATTTAACATTCAGCAGTTGCAGCTTGCCTGTTGGTATACTTTATGTCTAATTATGTACTTCACAATCATTTCAGAAAAGAAATTCATAAAACATTTACAAAATATGTTCAGCACATTAGCCATGACTAGATTTTAAAACAATACTTTCAGAAATACAAGGGACTGGAAATTGACTCAACTTATTTAAAGGGTTTTGATTTAAAGAAATAAAGTGTCAGCAGACAAAGTTATCTGCAAAATCCCTGAAATACACATTATACCTTGTTAGGTATCACCATCAATGAATAAAACAGTCCACCACACATTTATGAGGTTTTTTTCATCCTTGACTGGCTTATCTACTATTAAAGGATTTTAAAAGTAGTAAATACATTCCTGTGAAATCTGCTTTATAAAAAGAAAAACTCATATTTTGAAAATTGTGATGCAGCTTCTGGCAAGCTGGCACTAAATGCCACGAAGGAAATCCCAGACCACCAGATGTTTGCTGTACAGTGGTCAGTAATGCTGTCAGTATTCAAAAAAGCTCTCTCCTGTGTTTTTCTACTTGGAAATATCCCACGAATCATAGACAAAAAGATAATCTTATATTTTATAAATTGTCCTTTTCAAAGTTACACTGTGTACAAAACATATTACTAAGGTCCAGGTTCTCATATTCTCATTCTCACCGGATATCTTCTTTTTGGTCAGTCATGCAGCAAGGTGACATTAAAACAAGAGAAATTATATTGAAAACTTGCCCCAAAGGAATTAAATCAGTGCAGCAGCAAGCCAGCCATCAAATGGGCTAGTTCAGAGCGAACAAGAAAGTAGATACTTATCTAAAGTCACACCTGCATTCATTTTACTAATTGTAATCTAGTGTCCCTGGATTTTTCAGAAGACTGATGTTTTCTTTCTAGCCCTTGAGAAAATAGTTTGTTCATCTTTTTGGTTTTGTGCTTCTGGAAGTAAGCTAACCTTACTAGAGAGAAACACGTATTATTTTATAGAAATCTACAGGCAACAAAATGCCTTTAGGTTGTCAACAGGTGGACTCTTGAACCTCCAAAGCAATGTCAGCTCCTGCAAGATGGCCAAGAGTACAGTGGTCTCCCAGCAGCCTCTGAATTCCCAAGGATTGTTACCAGCAGCTCTATGAATTCATCTAACCATTGCAGAAGGGTCATCCACAGGCCCCCTGGACTTGCTGGGGGCAATTCCTAATTCCCTGGAGCACATTATTAATTACAATAGAGGGTCTAGTTCTGACTGGAAATCCCACCACCAGTTTTAGTTACTGTACACATGCGAAGTTTTTGATTTCTCATATTTCATTGTTCCACCATCTCCTCTATTTCTCCATTCACATCAGATCTATTTCACTGTACTTTTTAATTCCTCTCTCTCTTTTCATTGTCATGTTTCCACAATGTTTCCACAACCTTTTTAATACAAAAACTACTATTTCTTTGTGACATCTTCCCTCACAAAAATATATACAACAGTATGCAAAAAAGACAAAACTTTATGATGCTCACATCTGTGTATAATTTCACTCTTCTTCCTCACTTGTTTTCATCTTAGAAGAATTATTATATTGTTTTTAGATCATCACTCGGGACAGGACAAAGTGCAGAACCATGCTATTTTCACAGAGGTATTGAAGACCATGCAGTTGTCTGTGAGCACTATAACAGCAACAAGGATGCTCCTGTTCATGTGACAACCCTACACCTGAGGGAAGATGTTTCCCAGGAATTTATGGCTGGCTGTGTAACCCTCCTATGCAAAAGCATCCCCTTGCTCACTTGATATTAGAGAAACAGAGCAGTGTAAAGCAGTCAAAGCCTGAACCAAGAATCAAGAATACCTGGGGAAGCATTCCTCAGTGAAGGGAGTGAAACAGTGCACTTAAATTCATAATTTTCATTATGCATACAGTTGAAGTCCGTATTCTTGCATATTTTCATTCTTCGATATTTTATTAACCTACACACCAATCAAATCCAAGTGCATAAGTCACGCATGCAGGTTTGGTAGCACTGGGTGCCTGTAGCTTTGAGTTCACACACTGTCACTGACATTTTTCTATCCTACTGACCATAGCTGCAAATGAAGGTTTACCTCTCAGTAAGCCTTTAGTTTTTTCGTTTGTTTGTTTGCTTGAGTAAAAGAAGGCTTGCTGTGAAAGTTCACTATGAATTTTAAAGGCTTAAAGTTGAGAAATCAGGGAAATAAGTATTCTAGTAGAGCACCTTAATGAATAGGTATGCCCACAATTGGCTGATAACTTGCATACAAGCTAGTAAAATTAAGACTATATTGATTGCATTTTAATTGAGACAAAAGAGAAGGTCTTTGAAGAATGCAGAGTTTACTCTCTTTATATTGATGGATTTACTGGTGCACCTAAATGTAAGAGAAATTAACTCTTAAGTTAAATTTATTGAGTTTGAAGTCGTTTGATAGCCAAGGAGAAAATTCTACATTCATTTCACCAAGTAGAAGTAAATTTCCAAGGTAACTGAGAGGTTCCCACACCAACAAGCAGGCGAGAGGGGTATAGAAGCCATCCATTGTCTTTTTCCCACCTACACTTTTCCAGTGACCAGCTATGTTATCTTGACAGCAACTTTGCCATATTTTGACTTTCAGAATGGTACTACATACACCAAAATCAGATTAATTGATTTTTGACATAACATAAAAACCCAGCAAAAGAAAAAGCCAATGAAGAGTCTCTGTAAAGATTTTCCATTGCTGAGCCACTTATAAGTGACTCCTGGTCAGTGCATTTTCTTTCATAGCATGAGTCAGGTTCTACTCTGATACATTACTAGGTCAGTGCTCAAAGCTCCTTTCTTCAGATACTATGTGTAATGGAGATGAAATTTATAAATGGGGTATTTCATGTCAAAACATCATCAACGAGACACTATTGGCACAACTTTCACAACTGCAAGTATGCACTGAATTTGTCAAAGCGTAAAGATTTCTAACCTTTTGAGATAGCACTGATGAGTGTTATCATGAGTGCATCAGTGCAGCGTTACGTGAAGCAGACGAACTCAGTCCTCCAAATCACCACATAAACAGGATTCTACACACACCTGTTAGCTATACAAGTGTAAAAGTTATCTTAATTTCAAAAGTTTTAATTAAAACTTTTATAAAGCCTCTCAAACTTTCACTGAAGTTTTCAGATACACTGTGACATCAGGCTTCCCAGATATAAAGGCCAACTTCCTATATATTCTATATTTTTGCATATAGAAAACATTTTGAGTTTGAAAAACAGAAACAAGTGTTTGTGTCTCACTTTATTCAGCTGTAAGAGAAGCTATCACTATTTGAATGCAAAGTGGACTCTTATGATGGAAATATGAAAGGAGAGTAGAAGGGAGACAAAGACAGCATGCAGTTGGGTGTCTTGCTGTAGAAAAAAGCCAAAAAAAATATTGATGAAAACATCTTTCAAAGATGGGTACAACCTGAAAGCATTTGTCCAAATTTCTTGAAGAAAATGGCCTGGTGCTGTGTTAGGTCCCGCTGACATATTCTATCTGTATGAATAAGAAACTCTACATGCCAAGATAAAGATATTATCAAAGTAGATAGTTACTATAACTCTAAGTGAGAACAGACACTAACAAAAAGTAAAAGCAAAATACTGAAGAATGTTCCTTTTATATGACATACAAAAATATTAATGTACTTAAAGAGAATGAAAACAGGTATTTTAAAAAATAACCAGTGCCTGCTATTGTCTACTACAAGTTTCATTAAATAGAATTATTCCTAAGGACAGTAATTCCTAAAATAAAAGTTATTTGTGTGTCCCGAATCAAGACTTCTCCTCAGCACAAAAGCAAAGAACGATCTGATGTCTCTTAGGAAGAAAAACATCTCAACAAACAAAACAGTCAGCAATTAAGAGGCTGATGAAAGAAGAGAGGAAACATCATCAGAAATTGCACATCCCTCATAATGAAATTTCTTTAGAATTGCACAACATAAAATAAAAAGTCTCAGGTGTAAATACAGCTCTACAGCTAGATAAAGAAGACTTATTTGACAGTTTGTTCACATAGGTGAAGGGATACTAAAAATTCCACAACGTTTACTGAGACACTGTTTCTTATTTTAGTGTGAGGTATATCTAAAAAACCTGCAATAAAATGTACTTTTTAAGTGCACTTGCTGTTCTACAGTTTTCCTCAGTATATCATCATACATCCACTGATCAGCAAGTGCACGCTCTGGAGTATCAGTATGGGTTTTAAGTTTCTTGAGATATAAACCCACCTTTTTATCTGTCTTTTGAAACATCTGCACCAAGTCCATTTGCTCCTTCTTCCTAAGGCAATCTCAAGATCCATTGAGCCCGAGGTTCTTTCTATTCCTTAGACCAATAGAAATCATTCTCTGACCCAGGTTTTACTGTGCAGAGTTTCTACACATGAATACAGAGTATTTTTTTACCTTTAGGAAATTCACTGCTATCCATAAAGATGGAAACAGTCATAAGAAGAAATAAGTTATTAAGGAAAAGTAATGAATTTCAGGTCCAGGCAATAGGTTTACTACTTGATTTCTTCAGTTTTAACTCCAAGATGCTCTGTGTTGGAAACAGCTGGGAGCTGTTCTTTCCAAGCCCTAAAAATTGTGCAAGATTGCAATAATTATTGTTATATTAGTTTGGCATCTACAGTTAGTCCTTATGATCAAAGATAATCTTATCTAGTCATCAGTTTTGGAAAATATTATTGTAACTGAAAACACTATACACAAAAGTTTGGAAGCTTACTTTTGCACATTTTGAGTACACAGTGCTCTTTACCTGAGAAACTTCACAGTTAGGTGGTTATAGTGACTTGCCAGCTAACAGTCCTAATACTATCCAACCACTTTGCAACAATATGACTTGCATGGGTAAATAGCTGGATGTTATATGTCTTCAGACAATGCATGATTTGACAAATTTGTCTATTGTATTTTCAACATCTTGTTTAAAAAAACCCTTGTACCCTCTTTGTATTTTTAATTCAACAACCACTTTTTTTTTCCAATATGGCTTGGGTTTAAGCAGTTAACCTTACTGCAGGCTGCCAGCTACATGACCAGTTACATTGCGTAGTCTCTGTTCCCTAACTGAGTGGCTATTGTTATATTTGTAAGAAAGACAGCTTAAAGCAACATCTGGCTAGTAGACCTATATTATTTACAACCTTCTGTTAAAGATTTTAATTTTTTCAAGCCAGCCTAAGGTGACATGAAATTATAGTTATGTTTCCAGTCAAAGAATTCAGAATAAGAATGTCCAATTTCTGCATCTGTCATTTACTACCATTATATCCATCTTCATACTGCCACCATTTTCTGGTATTAACATTATTATGCCATTACAAATTTGCCACTATTTTGTAGGTAGTATTCTAATGTATTGATGCCACAAGCACATACATAGTTAATATGCTCAAAATGGGAGAAACGATGACCAACACAAGCTCCTAAGCCATAAGAAAAGGCATAAGCTGTTTACAAGAGGTTAAGGGCTAGACATAAGACTATACTTCACAAATTAAGCAAGCAATTTCTGTTCTAATCTTGATTCTGCTATATAACCTTGGACAACAACAGCTTCTGTGTAAACTGGTTTTCTTGCTCTGTCACGTGTTTTTTTCCTGTAGAAAACAGACAGGATTCCTTAATGATTTGGTGGATAAGCAACAAAATTCACTCAGATACAACTGCAATGCCAAACAAGGAATTCAGCTGAGATGGTTTTTGTGCTGGACTGTGTCTCCAAATGAGTCATGTATATCCCCAGTCCCTAGTATCAGCCATGAGGCAGGACTGTTCTGTGCTATAATAATCAGTGATACAGCTACCTGCCAACACCATCAATTCCCAGGACTATCAGAAATTTGGATTCCAGAACCAGATCCCATATTCATTAAACAAAGCACTGTTCCAGGTGATTTTCTAGCTCCATGGTATGTTAAAGCAGCACAGACAAATTCAGCAAAAAAAAGAAAAAAGCTGCTAATTGTTGTCATCTTCAGTACTGTTATATTGTCCGGCATTTGACTGAATTTTACTTCATTGTTTACAATTTCCAGTTGTTTATCAAATATATACGGTGCACAAATTTCAACCTGTGGATTGCTTATAAATAGCTGACTGCAACAACTTTGGTTTAAATAGATTTTATTCTCATGAATATTCAATCATCTCTTTCTTCACATCACATTGTTTTCTTTCCCTGCCTGGGTGACATAATCATTTGAAATGGTTCTGCTTTCTTTCACATCCAATGCTATTTTACTCATACAACTTGGATATGTGCCCAAAAATGCATTTTGTTGAATAAATTTCCCTGCGTAAATATGTGTGCATGTGTGTGAGGAAACTAATTAAAAAGCCCATAGACACAGTCAAGCCCAGAATGTATTGGGCAGGCAATGAAATTGCTCCCTTGCCACATACTGTGAAGTGATCTAAAAATGGAAACTGCTGTGCTACTCAGTTAATGGAATAGTTTACAGTACGATTCAAGACCTTCTCATCGAGAAATGACTGTGGACTGACTTTGAGAAAAGGATCTTTCTCCTGAAAAGCACATGTAGAAAGTGATTTACTTTGCATTCTCCATTACAAATGTGTATGATTCCCACTTAAATCTGCCAAAACCTGAGATAATCACAATGGAAAACAGGGAGATGGCTGATTCAGAGCCCATCACATTATATGCAAAGTCAAGACTTTTTTCCCACTGGATCACAGAATCACAGAATGATATAGGGTTGGAAGGGACTTCTGGAGATCATCTAGCCCAACCCCCGTGCCAAAGCAGGTCCACTTAGGCACAGGAACATGTCCAGATGGGTTTTGAATGTCTCCAGAGATGGGAGACTCCACCGCCTCTCTGGGCAGTCTGTTCCAGTGCTCTGCTTTACATTTACTTGTATTAAATTTTCCCTACCATTTCATTGTTACCTGGTTCTTGTAAAGTCCTTTTGTGAGTCTACACTGCCAGCCCCTGCACCCCTTACTACCTTGAATAACATGGTATCCTCTGCACACTTTTTCACTTTTTGTCTCTAACCAAGACACTAATCTGTTTGTCTTTCAGCCAACTACTAATCTATGTTACAATCTTTCCTCTTGCCCTACTGATGCCTTAAAAGTTCTTGGAGAGGGTTTTCCTTTTGGAAACTTCAGTACATTGTTTTAGCAGACTTGATCATCCCATCAATATGCTTGCTGCTGCCTTGAAAGGACTCCAAGAAGAGTTACAAAGGCACGAGCTCTGCTACCAGAGCTCTGCCACCCTAGAGTGTGTCAAACTCTGCCCTTCACCAGAGCTTCTGTTCATCTGTCCAGTACAGGAGTCAGAATGGCCAGCCTGAACTTCCCCACGTTGCTCCCACCAAAACTCTTCTCTTTTTCTTTGTCAGATGTCAGAGTTGCCATTCTCCTGTCTCTGGACACCAGGGCTGTATTAACATCTGTAAATCAGCTACTTCACCCTTTACCTGTCTTTGAACTTGTATGTGAATATTACCCAATGCTGGTGGCTTTTTGAGGTTCCTTACATCTAGTTGTGTCAGAGCTTCTTCTGCAGTCAGTGTATTTTCAAAGAGATCCAATGTTGAGCCCTGTCCTTCTCTGTTAGAGTGCTCTGTTAGAGCATTCCAGGGTGCAAACCTGTCCAGTTTCTTCCACAATGAACATCAATGCATAAAATTTATGTCGTTTCCCTGAAATGGTCTTATCATCTGAGTGTTCCTTTTATAATCTAGCTGTCATGGTACAGCCCTCCTAAAGGCTTCTTTTCCAAGTATACTGGAAAAACTATTTTATTCTTATTTTGTTCCTTTAGCTAGTTTTTTCTCATTCTTCTTTTGGCTTGCTGAATAATATTTTATATTTAGGCTGCCACAGTTTATGATATCTACTTTTTCCTATTTATCTTATTTATATTTGTCTTTATTTTATTCCTATTTATCCTATTTCATGGTTGTCAGGCACAACCATTTACAGAGTCCTTGTCAGTCATCATAATGATAATCAATATAAGGGTCTGTGAAAAACTGTGCTATAGGAAATCATCTTCCTGACCAGTCTTGTAGAATGAGAATTCCATCCTCTTTGTAGTTATTGTCACCGTCTCAGATAATCACCATAAGGAGCATCTCTAAGCTTTTTCGTTTTTTTTGCCAACAGAAATATTTTCATATCTCTGTCTAGTCTTTCCTCCTATTCAGTCATGGGAGAAGAATTTGCCACCCTGCAGAGTATTCTAGGTAGACTCACAAAGGGGAGGAGGAGCTACGAAAGCTGGGTCTGCAGTTTCTCTACATAATTTCCATGAATCAGAAGTTATATTTACAAAGAAGGAAGTATTTAAGAATATTTACTTACAATACTTGGAAAACTTCGATGCTA
The DNA here is from genome assembly GCA_002844005.1 of Limosa lapponica baueri. Lineage (NCBI taxonomy): Eukaryota > Metazoa > Chordata > Aves > Charadriiformes > Scolopacidae > Limosa > Limosa lapponica. The sequence goes on along the minus strand of KZ505806.1, from coordinate 349,279 downwards.
CTTACCTTTTGCTGGTGATGTCTGCAGAGATGAAGATAGCATTTCTTTGGAGCTGCCATAGTCTTCACAACGTTACATTTATAGAGCCCACTGTGATTCCTGATCATTCCTTTGGGAAGCTAGAGTAGAACCAATAGAGAAGCAATAAAAATACAGTAAGGAAAGACATCACCTCAAACCTAGTCAGTCACAGAGCAACACTTGCATGCAATAACTTTCAAAATAGAAGTCATCAGATTTGGCAAGAAGGTCAATAGAAAATATTTAAATGTGGTCTATTCTACTAGGCCTCATTCAATAGTATAATCTTTTGTTACCATTAGTATTTCCACTGGACTGGCCCAAAGACCTTCAGATACCACCTGCACATTTACAAAAAAGATGAGCATGCACATTCTGGATCCTTGTATTTGTTCCAGGAATATATAGAGTACTTACAAATAAAGCTTTGATACATACTCAGGATGGAAATTTGTTTGTGATTGGCAGTTCAAGCATGCTTGGCATGCAGCAAAAGTGCTTCAAATATCTTATAAATGAAATTCACACTTTGATAGTTGAGGGGTTTTGTGCAAATTATTTTTAACACTATAAGGAAAATGTTTATTACCTTCATTGTCACTGAAAATAAACATTTTGGAGTAAAAATATAAATAGTTACACTACAAAGAAACATCCATGTAATAGAAAGTCCTGTGTCTTGACAATAATCCTCTGATTTTGCTAGGTTTATTTTCTTCTACTGTAATTAAGATCATACCTAATAGCATAATCATGTATCACAAATAGCCTAGCCACCTTTTAAAATAATGAAGCAGCTTCAATAATATTTCTGTAAGAAATAAAACCAGCTGTTACTGACTTACTTTGAGAGAGATCATGTTTTCAAGATTTGACGTGAATGTGTGTTGAGCGTTATTTTTAAATGACTTCTATATTTTTAAGGAAGCCATCTATTTATACATTTCCATTCATCTTACAGAATTTTGATAAGTATGTAGCTTATTCACTGATTGTTGGACTTGTCTTTAGTGATTCCAGATGAAATAAATATCCATCTTCATTAATTAGATTTAATTAGAGTTTTCAAGGCAACCAGTTACTGATGTTCTGTGCTACTACATTGACCCAAAAGGATACACAGTTCTATAAGCTATTTTATTTTTCTTGATATACTAATATGCTTCAGCATTTCTGTTCTAACCTAGAATCATGACCTCTATTTTGTAATGATGTCTCTCAAAAGGGTATTGATCTTTGATGACCTAGGCCAGTTACATATTTATCTTAAATAAATAAATAAAGGTGAACTTGATCCAGCCATTTCATAATGGAGAACTCTCTGGAATGGAAAGCTAAACTCCAGGAAAGGAAAGAGTTAAACAATATTAAATTGTGTTCATTTAGCCTGACCTTTCTCAAAGCTAGCTATATGTTCACAGACTTTGGTAGCATACTTCCATTTCTCTGTAGTCTATTAAATTGCCTCTATTCCTAAACCTCTGAGCAGCTTTGTCAACCAACACCTTCCTTTTCCTCCAGTGAACTCCCCAGTCTTGCAAACACTGCAATAAAGCTCTCCAATGAGTCTTACCCACCCAAATCCAGGTCACATGCTCTGCAGCAAGAAGCCATAGTGATGTAGATGGCCATGTATAGGTATCTGATTCATACCAACACAAGCTAGCAGAAGCATGATAATTGCTTTAACTAGGTTGCCAAAGTTTTGGTATATTCAGGATTCACCAATTTCAGCAGCATTACAACTCTCAGCAAAGTCAAGTCATTTATGTAGAGTATCAAGAGAGGGTACTAGGCCAAAATGTGTCTACAAGAGTATGAAAACCCTTTTTTTCTCATGCTTTAAAAATAAGCAATGGAAAACAAGTATATTTTCGCCATAAAAAGAAAATATTTTCTTGTATGCAAAAGAATAAAAATACCAGTTTCTTTCCATACGACTGTTTCTATAAACATTCCAGGGATACATCTGAGGCATATTTGGAAATGCAGTAGCTATATGTTTATGTAGTCACTCCATGAAGGGTTCAATATTGTCAGCTTTAGCATTGCATATAATAGCAACTGGCATGATGTCACTATTCTGTTGGTTAAAACATTATGAAAAGAAAAGGGCTCTTCTTACTCATCGGCAAGTGTGTCCTTTAATGATAATGCTTTTTATCTCCCAGTTTTGTATAGTATCTTGTGATTTTGTGGTAACTATGGCAACTATTCATTTTTGTTCCGAGTAAAACTGTGTTGTAAATCCATGTGACTTGCTGGCATATAAATTAAGGCTGCCTGCTGGAACTAGTATGCCAGAGTTCAGTTTTCCTACTTAGCTTTAAATTGACATGTTCACTGCTGAAGAAAGTGTCCATCTCTTCCAAGGAAAAAAAAGATTTGTCCTGAGTAGGTAGAAAAGGTCATTTGGTCCAGTGCACAAAATACAGGTGCTGATGACTACAGACCAAGGATTGAGTCAGTCAGGCTGAGCAAAGAAAATATTGGAATTACCTTTTAAAAAGTGATGACATCAATACCAGCCAAGAGGAAAGAAGCAGGGAAAAAAAGAAGGATGAGAGGTTAAACTACAGCTGAAACTTACCTGCTTCCTAGAGAGAGCAGCCAAACTCCTAGGTGTGAGAGCATGTTTCGGCAGTGCCGGTACAGGCTGCAGTGTGCAGAATCACTGACACAACACCCCTGAGCTCATCATTGCTGACTGTCCTGCTGCCATTCTCCAGGCCAGTGTAACCTTGTCCCTTACAAAACACCTGCTAGTACCTAATTCTTCTTAAAATAATGTCCCCAAACTTTTATTACTACATTTTCAGCACCACATAATTCAATGGATTAAAGCATCTTACCAATATATTTTTCCCTTCCTAACTCCCTCTCATCTGTTTCTCCTCTTTTACTTCTTTAGAAAAGTAGGAGATTTTCATTCCAGCCAGTTAATGTTAAAAAGTACAACTATACTTCTGTCTGTATTGCAGCAGTTGCCTGCATTTTCAGTGTACCTGAAATTTCAAATACATCCCCTGTTATCTGGGCCCTGATCTGGTCAGAACCGTAGAGTAATTCAGGTCGGAAGAGATTTCAGGAGGTCCTCTACTCTAACCTGCCATTCAGAGTGCAGAATCAAAATTGATCTCAGACCAGGTTGCTCAATCTGATTTCAGCAGAGTTCTTCCTGAAATGTCCAGGTATAGACGTAAGAAGAAACAGCCTGCAGCAAAAGTAATAATACTGTAATTTGATGAAGGGCATTGCAAGCAAAGGTCAACATAATAGTCATATTTCTTTTTAATCCAAACAGTAGTTTATCTTGAAATATTATCTCCAGAATTACTTTCAGAATTTCCAGTCCAACCTCAGTATCAAGTTTCATGGCATTACATCTCCAGATAAAGTTCGGGGTGTGTATAAATTTTATGTGAATTGAAACCTGGAAGATTTATGCCTTCTGATCTTTGCAAGCCATTATTACAACATTATCTTCCAAAGCATTAATTAATAATAAAAGCTTCATTCATCATGAAGCTAAGCTAAGCATATTTTTTCATGTCCTCCCAGCTCTAGGATCCCAATTCTATTAAAAAAGCTTAGCACTAGCACACTTCCAGATGCTTAAGTCTTCTAACTACAGAATTGATGCAGCAGCATGTTTTAGTATTATAACTTTTCAGATTAAGCTAAAACAACTATCTGTGTTTGCTTTCCTTTTCCCATCTACGAGACTACTTTATATTAGCTCTTTATTTTGGAAAAAAAAAAACCAAAAACAAGTATTGATGCTTTAAGTAAATGATTTTGACACAGCTAGACAAAGCATGAGATCTCACAAATACTAGCAGCAGTTTCTACTCTGCTACATTACCATGATGTCAGGTCGAGGCTCCAGAAGACTGAAATGATTATTTTCTGAATTTTATATATATATAATTGTTCAGTGGAGATGCAGTTATAATAGGTCAATGAAAGGTGAATTTTAGGAAGACCAGTGTTGAACTAAAGCCAATTTTGACAGATCTGCCAACCTATGTATCACGCTCAAGGAGACCTCCAATTTGAACAGGTTTTCTTCAGAGTCAGAGATCACTGCTCCAGGGATACTGTCTTAAATCTGACAAAGCTTAGTGGAAATAATATTAAATCAAAAGTAGCATCCCTTGCTCCAATTCACAGGAAAATGCCAAAGCAAGGAGAATTTTGCCTACCAAGCATCTAGGTGAAATAGGAGCTAAAAACTCTCCCCTACTTCCCTTCAGTGGGGCACAGCAACTGATAAAATGTAGTTTCCAATCTACCAGATTCCTCTATGGAGTAAAAGAAGCAATATTTCACATCAAAAGTATAAGCATCCCCTCCTGGAAATGGCAAAAGTCCCTCTCCATCATGTATTTTTGCAGATTCAATTTGCCCACTGGAATTTATGCTCATGCATAATTTATGCACAGTAAGTATAGGGTTATTTTAGGGTTTTATGTTAGTGCTCTGAGTTCCTCTCCTTCCACCTCAACATACACAGCTCACACAAGCTATGTTAAATTGTAATATCAGTTGTTTCCTTTGTCCAACAAAGTAAAGAGAAACCCGAGCCAAATGCGGCTGTTATCTGTATCATTAGTCAAGACAGCAACATTACCAGCAGCGTGGCTTTTAAATTTGGAGAAGATCTATAAGATGTCATCTGAACTGCAGTAGAGGAAAGCATGATCCAAACCCCAAATACAAGTACAGAGAGACAAGATGAATAAAAGGAAAGTCTGGTTAATAAACTTTAAGACTTTAAGAAAGTTGGTTCAGGGAGGAGTCCCTAGAAGGCAGGATTAAGCAGGCTTTGAAAATCTTTCTAGGATTCAAAGCTGAAAACTGCAAGCACACACTGAATCAATTAAGCACACCATTAATTTAGCTTTCTAATTTTATCCACTTAGGACGTTGGATTTACATACTTTACTCAATACATTTCCTTCTGAATCTCAATTTCTTCACTGAACATGACTCTACAGGACATGAAATAAAGTGAGCACATTTGGACCTTCAGGATTTCAATCTCAATTTACACTAAGATTCCCCTTAATGTAAGCAAAGATAGGATGAAACACAGCCTTCAGCACATTTCAACAGCTAGCAGTAGGACTTAACAATTTAGGGGGAGAGGAGCTGAAGCTAAAACACAATTTAACCAGAAAAGAAAAGCCCAAACCAGAAAATCTATTATTGACTCATGTCTCAGTAAAAATGCTCCAAGATCTTCTGCATCAATATGGGATTGGATCAGTCATCTTATTATTCTGAACACAGTAAAGATCTATAGGTCAGGAATAAGAATGTTTGCTTTATATTTTCTTGAGAGGTGAAACTTCTTAACTGAATCTTACACTTAATCATTTCCAAATCCCAGGCTATATCTGCTGATCCCTGTTTCGATTTAAAATAAAATTCATTTTCTGGTTTGCTGCATGACTTTTATTTCAGATTTGACTTAGAGATTTATGAACGGGATATAGCTTTTCTTGCTGAACACTTGAACAATCTTGGTCCCTGTGGTGATTTCCACATTGCCGCAAGTGGGAAGAAACACTCACTACTGTAAAATGATATGACATCCCTACTTCAGAAGCCAAAACAAATTTTTGATGGGTGAAGCGTTCAGTTGCAGGGGGGATGGAAACCCAAGGGGATCTAGCCCTTGCAGTATTCTGAAAAAGCAATACCAATTTTCAATTCATTACTTCTTAATTAGGAAACAGAGAGAATCTGGGTGTACAATGAATCATGATCGGTATGGAAATGGGGGGACAGGGAGGTTATTGATTGAACTCACAGTTTCCCCTGTAGCCACTAACACTGAAATTTTACTTTGACTCAGAGTAAAATGATTTCTCCTCAAGATAGCTGCTCCACACTGCACTGCACAATTTATCATGAAGGGCACTATTTATAGCAAATGGACCATAGGGTTCTGAAGACAGAGTTGATCACAGCACAGCACACAGGCATGACCCCTTGCAGCATAACGTCTCCTCTGACGCACATTCTGGGGTAATGCCTTAAGCAGCACTGACCACTTGCACACTGAACTGTTTGGTACCTCGACTTGCAATGCCCTTTCCAGTGCAAGTTACAGATGCAGCCAAGCTGGTCTTTTCTATTTACCCTAGTACCCAAGTACAGGTCGAGGGCTGAGGTGAAAATGGTCTGGAGCAAAGACAAAATTCAAAGTGTTCAAATTCAAAAGTGCAATGCTTAGAACCTCCCCTAGAGGATTTGCTAATGCCTAGGAACACTCTTTTTTACACAGCCAAAAATTTATTTAGTGTCCAGCTCACAGCAATTGTGAGTTTCAATAGCGTGGGATAAATACGCTCAGGGCACGCACAGGCCTGTTTTCTTTAATGTCCATACCAAGATTCCCATGAAGGCACACCACAGCTCCATTCCTGCTAACATACTTGACTGTCCTTCCAGAGGAAAGCCTCCACAAAAAAATATATGTACTATGTATAATGTAATCTATAATAATATCACAGAATCATAGAATGTTTTGGGTTGGAAGAAACCTTAAAGATCATCTTGTTCCAACCCCCCTGCCATGGGCAGGGACACCTCCCGCTAGACTAGTCCCAGCCAACCTGGTCTTGAACACTTCCAGGGAAGGGGCATCCACAACTTCACGGAACCTGTTCCAGTGTCTCACCACCCTCACAGGACAGAATTTCTTCCCAATATCTCATATAAATCATATGCCCTCTTTCAGTTTAAAATCATTACCCCTTGTCCTATTGCAACACTCCCTGATAAAGAGTCTCTCCCCATCTTTCCTGTAGGCTCCCTTTAGATACTGGAAGGCTGCTATAAGTTGTCCCTGGAGCCTTCTCTTCTCCAGGCTAACAACCCCAGCTCTCTCTGTCTGTCTTCCTAAGAGAGGTGCTCCAGCCCTCTGGTCATCTTCGTGGTCTTCTCTGCACCCATTCCAACAGGTCCATGTCCTTCTTATGTTGGGGACTCCAAAGCTGAACACAGTACTCCAGGTGCGGTCTCACAAGAGCGGAGTAGAAGGGCAGAATCACCTCCCTCGACCTTCTGCCCACTCTTCTTTTGATGCAGTCCAGGATGCAGTTGGTTTTCTGGGCTGTGAGTGCACATTGCCAGCTCATGTTGAGCTTCTCATGCACCACCCATCTGTTTAACATACATTGAACTGTAGAAGCTATGTAAGTATTTGGAGTATAACAAATGCCAATGACTTTGAGGCCAAATCACTTTTTTAAATGGGGTTTTGTGCCTATATCACGAGGACCGTGAGGTAACAGGTGGGGTTTGTGGGGTTTTTTTGCATTTTGATATTTAGTTCCTGAAATCACTGAGGGAGCCAGGAGACTCAGTTCTTTTTAGAATGATACACTAGCAACCTGCCCAAACATTCAGACACATCAATGCTATTAGAGATCTTACCTCTGTGCACTCATACTTTTAGCCTGGGACTCAGACATCCAGAAAAGTGGCAGAAAGAGAAAATTAACTGAGAACTGAAAATTATTCTGTACAAATGCATTTGAGGAAGAATCGTCAAATAGAGAATACAAATCTGTGGGATTCATACCTAAGTTTAGCCGGAAAACACACAACTTTCAGAATACCAGGCAGCTCAAAACAATGAAATCAATGTTCAAAGTAAAAAAAAACAGACGAAATTCATAATAAATTAATAACCAAACTACACCTTCACAGATTAACCACTTGAAGGCTACATATCTTGGAGATAGGCCTACATTAGTTTTCAGATATTGTACTTTACATGAAAATAAAATGGGACATTAATCACTAATTCAGTGATGAATTTAACGTGCTCACATTTTAATGAGCCAGCTGAAAATTTTACGTCTATTACAGTTCTTCTTTGCAAAGCGCTTCCCAAATAATTAATTTCAACCAAGTTACTTTATTCTACCAGTATCTTCCTGACTATCTAGCATTGCTCATATACTCAATTTCCAAATTCAAAATGAGATGAACAGAAGTGTGACTCTATACACCTAGGAGCACTGAACCATTTGACACTTCCTTCATCACAAAGCACAATCACTGTACTGGAGACCTCTCTTGTATTAGTACACCTGATTTACAGTATAGCAAATTATTTTTTTTCCACAAAAGTAACAAAACATAATAGAAAGTATCATCTATTCAGTGTTTTACATCTTCAAATATTCTACAAGCATGAATCTTCACAAAATCCTTTACAGTTAGAAAGTATGTACTTCCAGCACTTAATCTAAAATTGAAGAAAATAGCCCTATCAATCTTAGATATGTGTGTGCCTCCACAACTTTTAAAGTATTTGCTTCACTTTGTATGTGAGGAAGGAATATCATATTAGCCTCTTTTTACTGCAAAGCACCGAGACATGAGGTCTTGAATTCAACACATTTTAGGCTAGAAACCAAGTCAGTCTGGGGTCCCTTTTTAAAATCGAGATAAAATGGCCAGTCCAGAAAACAGTTCACATCTTCAGTTAACTGAGTTGTATTCTGTAAGCGTTACTACCCTCTGTTGATTTTAGCAGTAACCTATGGTAACTAGGGTACTTAGGATAAGTGTTTAAGATGATAGTGGATGAATCAAAACTTATGGTGGCATACCAGAAAGTGTTTGTAAGAAGAGATGGTTCATCATCTTTCAAGACCTAGCAGAGCCCACCCCACCTCCAAAGATGGACTTTACAAAAGCGTAACATAAAGTGGTCATTTATAGCTCTTTTGAAAACCTCTCCCAGCATGAGTGAATTATTCGCTAAAGCACACAGAGGAAAAGACTGTTGCAGCCAGGACTGGACTGCTGAGCAGCCTTGCCCTCACAGCTTGCCTATCCCTCAGGCAGCAAAATTAAACCAGAGTACTCAACATTAAGGAACTCCTTTCACATACCATCCTGCTTTGCAAAGGCTTCTGACTTCTATTCAGTATATTTTTGAACATGGAAATGGTAACAACAATGTGATGTGATAAATATAGGTACCAATATCTGAATGGGTTAGATGCAAATATTCTGATATTTCTCTCACTTGCTATGACTGTCACTCATTCAAAAAGTTTTCAGTTATAGTAATGAACAGGGTAGGCCCAGAAAGACTGATATAAAAATGGCCTACATAACTTGACCAAACAGACATGTATCTAACAGGTTTTATAGAAGACAACAGGGCCAATCTTTTCAATGCATAGGTAAAGAAAATCTCAGGGAACAGACCAGCTAGAAAGGATCAGATAATGTTCTCAATTACATGGGTATGAATATGAGTGACACTGACATCAGTTTCACACACACTTTTTAATTGAGATCAAAATCTGGCCAGTGTCTCAACTTTTGGTAGATCTGGTATTTTGTCTGCACTATATTCCCAGGCAATTTGAACAACTAGCTGTTTCAGGCAGGCACTCATCTCAGTCTGACCACATGTAAAATGTTTCAACAAGACAAGTATGTGTCACATGCAAGCCACATTAAGTTCTATTGAGCTGAAATTTGAGGTGAAGTCAAAAACATAAAAATACACCAGGAAAAACAAAAAGAATGAAAATTCTGTAATAAAGGTAATCAAAAACTGTACCAACTCCAAGACTTTGTATCACTGTAAGAAAAAGCTCTCTTACTTGAAGGGGCTGATCAGTAGACAAGTGTAGGATAGCAGTGATTTTTCCTAAGCCTTAGTTTGCAGCCCCTAGCAATGTATGGCTAAAGAAAACAGAACTGAAGATGAATTTTTAAAGCTTATCACCAAAGGCACCTTGTAAATACAAAGAAAGTGCAAACTCCACAAAAGCTGTAGTTCTGCTGCTAATGCTGTTGTTCCTGAGGTGGCCTCATTATTTTTCTCTTATACTTTATAAAGCCATTAAGCATCATCAAAAACATTAGTACCAAAGTTGGTTTTGGTGGCTTTTTTTTAATGACGAGAACAAAGCTCGGCAAAAACATTTCCCAAGGACAGGGTAGAGTTGTATAGTCCTGTTTACAGCCATACTTTGAGTAAATTATGTTATATAATGCTCAGTGTGTCTCTTAAGAAAAAGATTTTGAGAGAGTGTGAAGTCAAAACACAAAAACAAACCAGGATCCAAGAACCAGATAACATCTGCCCTCAGCAACGTTCACGGGGCAGTCAGACAGCAAGTAGGGTTCCTCAGATGCCATTTTCATTTCAGTGGTATTGCTGGTCCTACCACTGCAATAATGCACAAGTTTGTCTGAAAGATTATGAGCAGCTCACTCAATGACTTTCTACGTATTATCAGATAATGCAGATAAATGAACCTAAGAGATTCTTAGGTCCCAGTAGCACAAATGCAAAGCATGACACACCTGAACGCTTCATCCAGGGACTGTCCCTTCTCTTACAGGTTTGTACTTGACCTGGCACAAAGAAGACCTGTGGCTACCATCTGCTCTTGGACCACAACTCAACTCTTCAGTAAAAACAAAGGGCCATGCAACACACCCCCACCACACCGAGAGTGCACTTCATGTTTAACTGTAGGATTTCATATTTTATGGGGTTTTCTTTCTGGCTCCACCGTTAAGGGTAAGCTGAGTTTTGTGCTTAAAACAGCAATTCCAAATCTTTGCAATGCATGAAAGCATTCTTTTATCAAGTTTTAAAGCACTTATGCTGAGTATCGCTGAATATAAAATGGATAGTCTGAGAATGCAAAGTAACAGTTACTTGGAATTAAAATTAGTTTGGAAATGGTTCCTTTAAGACATTCACAAATTTCATACCTAATTTGTATTTATTTTAAATTACCCAAATGCAAGGATTTCTGTTCTCCCTATCATGTATCAGAACCAGCTCCAGTGGAGTAGACTGGCATTTAAATAGCCAGGCTTCTGACAACCTAAGAAAAGTAAATTGGTTTAAAAATCACTGAGATATTTAGCTCATATGATCATATCAACAATCATAGTGGTTACAAGGTTTTTTGGTGCGTAAAAGGTAATCCTGGGCTAAAATTACAGAAAATGCAAGTTCTCAGAAGTCTGAATTTGGGCACCTCTCCAGTAAAAGAATAGATAAAACTGCTAGAACTGGAAAATACTGAAGATTTGTTTCTAATACTGATTAATATGCTTTCAGTACAAAAGAATTTCTTTCACAGTTAAGATGCTTTTGGTTAGGAGTCACAAAAATAATTTGAACCATCTACATTTTTAGTTTACTATGATTTTGCACAAGTGCTTTTTTTTCTCCCATGAGTCTCAAGGGCTACTTACCAAATATAGTTATTGTCTCTATATCCTATTCCTCACTACCTCGGGATAGGATAGCTACTGTCCTGTTTCTTCCCACTGAGACTAATATGAATTAATGTTCATGCTGAAAAAGGGCCAACACTTTGCAAAGTTTCTTCTAAGGACATAATTGTATTCCTCCATCTACTGAGACAAAAGCTTTCAGTATTGAAGAACAACAGCAAAAGGAATCATCAATCATGAATATTTCTTTGGTCAAGGTATTCCTTTTACCAGATCTAGTCTCAAGAGGTGATAAGAAGCAAAGGGCAACATGGGGGTGCACAGGTGTGCTGGGAAACGTACAGGAAGGAAGGCGAAGCAAAGGAAACCCTTCTTACATTCAGCATCCTCATGTTTCTCTGATGAGGTTAAAAAGAAGCAAACACAGCGTAACTGCAGGGTTATTACATTTGTTTTGTACAGCTCTTGAACAGCAGACAACAGACAGCAGAGTAAATTTCAGATAAATCTGTTCACCGCAGATTATTAGATACATCACATTAGCATTTTCCTTATTTTGCATCAATTAGTATAATATCCTTCACTTAAAAATCAAAATCAAGTGAAAGATGATTCCCAATAGGAGATTTTTTTTTTAATTGAATCTGCCTGTAAGAGATTCACAAAAGACACACTTAATTCAAGAAACTACAGGACAAGAGATACAGCACTTGTTTTTTTCAGTGGACAAAAAAAAAAAGACAAAAAAGGATACATTCACTGTAACCATGGAGGAGACGTTAGAACAGTCCCTATGGCCTCCTTCCCCACTTTCTTTGTCACTGAAAATAAACGGCTTCATTTCTGCAACAATCTCTCACTCACTACTTAGTGATTCAGAGGAAACAAACACACAACAATTTCAATCAAGATACCTGTCTGAGATTTGTGGGCACCAGAACAGCAGAGTTTGCACACATTTCTGAGTCTCTGAGGTACTGATTCTCATACTGATTAATCCATAAAGTTTGCATTAATCAACATTTCTCCGGCTGTATGTAGGCACCAGCTAACACTGAAAAGCTACGCTATAATTCAAGAAAGCTCTAATAAGCAACACTTCACATGGAATTCACGTGAGGTCCTTACCCAAGGCAGCTGGCTGATTTCAAATTCTGCTTGCAGATATGGAAACCCAATTCTGTATCATGAGTGATGGGTAATTTCTTTTGATGATGGTCAGAAAAAAATTCTCTAAAAGAAGAGGGAATAAAATATTTCCTTTTCATACATTTTCATTGCCACTTGCTTCTAATTAGAGTGCACGTTCTGTTATGAATAATGCACTAAAATAGTAGGTTTTGATCAGATGTAATCATTACTTTAGGGAGATACAGTCATCAGCTCTTCCTTGGATGTTTAGGCTTCCGTTCTCTGTTCATTCTAGGGAAGACAGGGACCCTGTCTGGAGTGATCTTATTCATTACTGTATCATAAAGCAGAGGATCTTGCACTGTACCAGCTAATGTCTGAATATCCCTTTGTGAGTCCTCTTCTCAATAAATCCAACTTCTGCTTCTGATCAATGCCTTCACCTTTGGCTTCTGTGCAGTTATCATGACTACAGAGGCTGTCTATTTAACTTACTACATTCAAAGCACACAATGTAGGGCACTGTCTCCAGTTGCAGTCGCAGACAGAGTTCATGTTTAATGAATAGATAAACAAACAAAACTATCTTCCAGAATTTGGGGAATTTTTAAAAATGTGAAAAATAGGAAAATAAATGTTTTAGACCCAACCAAGTATGTATCTTTACATCTGCCAAGCCAAAATGCTCCATCAGAAAAAAAAAAAAAAATCAGATCAATAATGACTAGAAATCTTGGAATAGGAAGAGAAGGGGAGGAAGCGAAGAAACAAAATTTTCAAATCCACTCAATAAAAACAGTGAGCTATTCATTCTCCAACTCTCTGTCTGGTGGAGTTGATACACTTACTTATAAATAGTCATCTAGTGCCCTTTCAGATGCGTTAGGGCTTTTAGCTTCGCCTTCGGCTGATGTGCTAGAAGAGCCCGGGTCTCCCATTGGTCTTGTGTCGTATTTGCCAGTTCTGCAGAGATGTCTTGGATAGCCTGAGGGCATTTCAAATAGCCCCAGAAGATTCCACGTAGCCAATGAATTGCAGCCAGTGTGTCAGATTCTGCAGTACCATGGGACAGTCTGATTCTACACACGTGGTCTATTTGCCAAGGTGACCCCAATGGGTCTAAATAATCTGCCCTTGGGAGTCAAGAATTGTGACCTGCCCAAACAGTTAATTGTTCTCTCAGCGACTGGAATAAATGAAATGTTGTTATTCCTCATGCTGAATCCTTTGACTGAAAACCATAAAAACTATCACATATTGCCATAGGCAAGCCTGAGTCTGTTAAAGTTTTCATAAGAGTCTTCAAATTCTCAAAATACAGCAATAAGACTCAAGCATTTTATTGCTTAATTTAAAGTTTTTTTCTAAAATCAGATTGTTTATTTTTAAAAGTCTAGTGAGAGGTAGCTTCAGAAAAATCAATATTGATCCGTGCTATAGAAGTTCACAATAGTGATTTAAATTTAGAAATTAACAGTTTTATTAGGGAAGTAGAGATGGATTTATTGCACAAGGGTGCTGAGGAGGCTGTCAAATGGAAATGATAAAACTTTAATATCTCACTGGTGGAAAAACATAGTGCACTGTAAACTTACGAAAAAATAAGCTGTCTCAGTTACTTAATTTTTGTAGTATGAAGCCTTTCCTTCCTAACATCACTTAAAGAAACTAGAACAATGACCCAGCCTGCTGCTGGCACTTTGCTGTTGACACTAACCCAGGATATCATTACACAGCCGCCTTTAAGGTGACAGGGGAACATACATCACTTTGTCTACACTTCCGTACACTGTTCCTCTTCAGCATGGACTCTGGGTTTCTCTTTAACTCAATGACCTTTTCCATGGACTTCTGCAAAGAGGTCGTTTACAAAGCAGGGAACTTGACTGATTATGAATTATCTTGCTGTAGATAGGAATAAGCTCACTTTTCCCTTTTACAAAGTGTTTTGAAATCTACAAGTCATAAGACAAGCTTTTTGAAGAGTTTTCTCCTTTCACGAATGCTGAATGGGCCAGCCCCAGCAGAAATAGTCCAATAGCTTGAACACACCCAGCCTCGTGCACCTCTCTGTAACTTCTGAATTTTCTTCATTAACACAAAATTCCCAAGTAGCTGTCAACAGACCATATATATTGTTTATATTGGATACTTTAAAAAGACTAGGTTGATTTTGATCAATGTCTCATCGCTGGCTGAATATTGACTCCATTCAGATTGCAAAAATAATGAGCACAGAACTGCATACCTATATTGAGGTACAGATTCTATTCATTTTATTTCAATATACTTAGTACTAATGAAGGATGCTGGAAGAGTCTTTAAGAGTGCAGAAATTTTATCCTATTAAAAACCATGCACCAGAAAAACAAGACCATTTTAAATTTTAGAAGCTAGTTTGACATATTGGATGAAGTTATAATGGCTCTGCTACCTCCGATCTTTCCTCCTACACATTTTGGCACAAGTAAATAAAAGAGACAAAATCAGTGGCAAGGATTGAATAAAACTATGTATTTAGCAGATGCAAAATAAATTCTCAAATGAGATTAAAACTTTTTTAGAAGTTAGGGCCCCTGTGTTGCTGTAAGTGCCACTTTTCCATTTAGAAAATAAGAAAATCGGATGATGACAAAAAATTGCATAAATTTTGTTCCTTTAAAAGCAACAACTAAACAGTATACAATACTTGTCAGCCCTATGCTAACTGAAAAGAATGGGGAGAAAAATTGTATGTATTCTAATTAGGAAGTAACAACAGCTTCATATGAGATATTAGAAAGATAAGCAGAAGGCCTGCGCTTTCCAGCTAAATATTATTTTAAAATAAACTGTATGTCCACATTATGAAAAAGAAATTATTCTGGTCTGAGGAGGCAGAAAATATGGTATGATTAAGAGTATCAAAAAATTCCAACTAACAAAACAAGTGACAGGTGTGCATTACTAAATAAGTATTTAGGGTTAAATTATATGAAATAGAGAGAAACCATTGCAAATGCACAGGTAGACTTTACTTGACTGGTCATAGCTGTCAGTTATGAGACTGCAGAGAAATGTAGAATTGTCTGTCAGAGACTGTAGAGAATTGTTTATTTTGCTCAATAAACCATTTTATATGCATGGTATCACACACCACAGAGTATGCATTCATCAGCCAGCACATTCCCAGCTCCTACAAAGCAATTTAACAGGATGCTGCCAACTTGAAATATGAAGATTCTGAAGTCCTGCCCCCATCCCCACCAAAAAAAAAATTGAACAATAACTTAGTTCTAAAAAAATATTTTCAGGTGTAACACCTACTCCTGCCAATTTTTTTCTGATTTCGTAATCGTATTTTCCAACCAAAGAAAAATGTTTCACTTTCCTGTTGCTGTGTGAAAGATCGATGCATGGCAAAACTGGTTGCATTAACACAGGGTAAAGTAGAAAGAATTAGCCTAATCTATTTTGTATTTGTTACTTGTAATAAAAGCTTGCTATTCGTAGAAAATACAGCTAAATATTTAGAATGAAGTATGGCTTTTTCCTATTTGTAACTGTTCTTTAAGCAACATAGTCTGTAGGCCCAACTGGCAGAAATATGCATGGGCTTGCTAAGCTCTAAAACACTATAAAAGTATCAGTAATGCTGTCAATTCAGGTGCCATTCCTTCTGCTGAATGAACCTAACAAAATTACTCTAAAAGCGTATAAATTCTTTTTAAAGAGTGTTTGCTAATCAAATGGTGTTCACAACTTCAGAAATTCAAGCAGTGGTTGGAAGACATAGAAAGAGGTACCTGGATGTTTAGCCCGAGCACAGGAAAAACCACACCGACTCCATGAAATTTTAACATCCCATAGGAGCTAAAGGCAGGTAAGCTCTGACATTCCAGGTAATTGTATTCTGTATGGAAGGGACCTTTAAAATTTACCAGCCAAATCTCCATGAGCAGGTTCTATAGGATTTTATAAGAATTTCTTGCCTATCTATATTCCCTGCAAGATCTGCTGTGCTAGAAATGAAGGAAAGAAGAATCTTTGCATGCAATTTCCTCACTATACAACAAAGTATAGTAATTACGAAGTAAAAAAAAAAATAAATACCAATTATTTGACATGAAAATTAACAGAATTTAACACATACGTGCCTGGTTCAACGCACAGATAAATCCAGGTAGCTACAAAACCCTCTTTTGATTTCTCTTTGGCTCCTTTTAGTAATAGTTGGCAAGGAAATTGGAACAATGTGTAGCATACCACAAAATTTCCATTTTTATTCCATTAGCCTAATAACAGCGATAGATTTGAGAGAAAAAAAATCAAGGTTACAATGAAATCATTTATTTCTTTCAGTATCCTAAAAATATTCAGAATTAATTATTCTGAGATATTACAGTTGAAAACCATGTATGAGACAATTATGGTTTTGTAAGAACTACTTTTTGGGTTGAGTTATGCTTTTAACAACCATTTTGTAACTTTCTTTCTTACTATTATTACCATTTTATTGGTCATTTTTTGCTGCGGCCCACAAAATTTGAATCACCTCAGAATCATATTTCACACTCAACTAATTTGGAATACCTCCTAAAAATTTCACAGCTGTGAGCAGCACTCAGGAGAAGCCATTTTTATAGGTGTTCTCAAGCTTTCCACCAGCCGGCCAGGTCAGCCACTTCATCACCACCCACCCTTCAACTTTTCCTTTCATGTGAGGAACAAGTGGCATGTCTATGAAAACATGGCAATTGTGAACTTGGACAAACATACCGTTATAATCTTTTTATTTTTCAGTCTATTAATTCCATCTACAGCTAGAAATACTGTGCAGAGTCAGCAGGGCAGGGGAGAGGCTGCAGCCCCCAGAGCTGCTATCAAGACCTTGGTGTTCATTGCCAAAACCAGTGGTTTGAACAATGCTGACTGCACCCACGGTGCTGACCGCTGGTCCCTGGCTCCTCTCTCCCCTGTAGGACAGCTCTTTCCTCCTGCTCCCAAGATGGAATCTGCAGCAGAAGATATCACCACTACTTATAACGAACACAAACAGAACAATTTTCCCTAACAGTTTTGACTGCAAACCTAAGAGGATGTATTCTGTAAATATGAAATGATCAGAGTTTAGCTTTCATAGCCTCAAAAGCGGCCATCATTCACCAAGCCAGATCTCCATATGTTAATTTACTATTGCATAGAGCAATTGGTATCAATATGTGATCTTATCTTCTCTAAAATTGCCTAAAAATACAAATAAGATTGCAGGAGAAGCCAGAACATATATTTCACAGAGACCTTAAGACACCTGAAAATTAAATTATTGATCTTTCTATTAATCCTGATTTACTGTAATTTAAAAGCATAATTTATTCTTTGCTTAATATAATAACTGTAACCAGAACATATATTTGGTTAAGTCTAGCTAAACAAAAATTCAAAGAGAAAATGGGAGCTACAGTTAAGAAATACCTTCAATTCATGAGATAATGAACAATAACATAATACTTTTCTGTTTACCAAACTATTGTCAAAACTGTCTCCTGTACACTCATTATCATCATTCAGTCAGAAAATTGCAGTGTACCTGTCTCTCACATTTAATGGTTAAATGAGTTCTTTATGGTTTTACACCTCAATCATCTCAAAAATGTCAGCACACTGAGATTGAAGGTGAAGGAAAGAGAGGAAAAATTAACGTATAAGAGGTTTCTCTGGCTTGTATCAAGTAACTGTAACCTCTAACTTCTTCATGTATCTTACTAGGATAAAAAACATGAAACCTTTACTTGAATAGAGAAATCTTCAGTTTCTGAATCTGATAGTCAGGTTAACCATAGATCCTGTGATTTACCTCATGCACCATCTGCTCTTTCTTTTCCCCTGAGTTTCTTTACTGAGCTTTCCCCGTGCTCCTCAAAAACTTCCCATATGTAGCCTGTCTCCAGTTCCCAGCCCGCTGCCTCCAGGGGGATCTAAGATGTTCATCATTACAATCAGTCTCATCTGCACCACAATGGGGGGCTGGATTGGGGGGAGTGAAGAGTACTCAAGAGAGATCTGTGTTGAATGTTACATGATTTCCTATCACCTGTTTTCTGATAAACTTCTTGTTTGCCAGGCCTTTGTCAGATATTCCGTATTTATGGTCACAAGGGACATCCATCCTAGCTCAGTTCTTAAGGCAAATTTAGAAGAAAACTTATGCCTGACATTTATTTATACATAATGCTAACATTTATGCCCTATCATTACTGTATTCTTTTTGGGCTGCTTTCTATTAAATCAGCATTACAAAATGCAGAGTTAGAAGTTCTTTTAACCTAATTTTCTTTATGTGCTTTTCCTCTAAATTGAATATATGTGACTGCAGACAATTTTCCGAATGAAAGTAAAGATTATACAATATAATTCATACTGCAGTAGCAAGTGCTAAAATCTGAAGATAAGCTCTCCCTTCATGTTGTGATTTGTGAAAACAGTGTATCATTTCAGACATATATTATGTCATCATCACAATGTTTCTTGCATAGAGTCTGTGTTATCATCACTCTAACCAGATCTGGGAAACAGAAAAATCTTTAGGTAATCTGATTTTATTCCCCAACACCAGAAATATATTTATAAAAATACCTGTCAGACCAGGATGCTCTGGCATAATTCAAAGAAAAAGTCCTCAAGTTTCTCCTGAAATAATATATTACCTTTACATATTGGGGTAGAGGGAGAATTTATCTTATTCCTAGCACTTTTCTAAACAGCAATCATAGGCAGTCACTTTATGCTCAGAAACATCTTAGGATACAGTCCTATGTTGTAATTTCTCCAACACTAGAGCAATTTTAAGAAAACACCTGCTCTCTCCAGGCCCAAGTCATGTACCTGCCATTACACAGTAAGACAACTTAATGGTGTGGGTTGTTTGTTGTTGTTTAAATCAGATTGCTCTGGAGCGTGACTCCACACAGAATTACAGCACCACGATTGAGGGACCATCAAACTGAGGCAGGCAGGAAGCTATTTGAATGGGGACACCTTTGCCACTGGAGAACTCTGATATGCGTTGCACCCTTTGTCAGCAAGAAACAGTCCTTCAGGGATCTATTGACTACAGTATGCTGGGTGAGCATATAAATTCCCTGTGGTGCTTTCAAAAGGGGCTGTACGTATGGGAGCAGGCTGTACGTATGGGAGTGCCGGTACAAAGGTCAGTGAAAGCTGGACATGCAACACTTCGAGCTACTCTGGAAACCCCAGCACTAGTGAGAAATATCTGCCCTATGCTTATGCAGGTAACTTGAGATTGCATTTATCTCATTCACCAAGCAAGGTATTAAAAAAAGAAACTATAAAGAGTGCAAAATGAGAACAAGAGAATATCCAGGACTGAGACAGCCCAAGTCAGCAGCAGGCAGAGAGGAGGCAGGAGGGGAACTGCAGTCAGAAGACTGAGTCAAAGCTACTGAAGCAGCTGTTGCCAATGAAGAGGAGGAGAAGGAGGAAGGGGGAAAGACAGGCTTTAATTCCTTCTCAGTAAGCTTTGGCAACTTCCCTGCAATATAGAAGTGCCTAAACTAATTTTTAAATGATCAGTCTAGCTTGTCAGCACTATGGTCAGTAAAGGTTAATTTATCCTGCTTCTCAGCTGCTGTGATAGTAGACGTACCTGAAAGGCATGAACACACATAATTTTAAATACATTTCAACTAAATGTGAGATACAGCATGGTTTAAATAAAGCTTGACAGACTTATAAACCTCACCACCACGAGGCTATAGGCGAAAATCCTACATGTCCAGTTATCATAGATCACTGGTGTAAAATATTTAAATTTTTAATATCAATTTACAATGGATAGATTCCAGAGCTTTTCTGTGTTTTTTCCATGTCCATATTGTCAGCTGGATTCTTTGTAACTATGGAAGGAAAGTATTGTTAATTAACCTGAGTCTCACTCCAGGCTCTTACCTAGACTCTCATCCTGATTTTAGAATGGCAGTTTGAAAACTCAGAGCAGAATATAAATGTTGAAGGAGAATGTAAGGGTTGTATTTTCCTTTCCATAATAATAATGTTTCTGGTAATTTATTCATTGGAGAATTTCCTTACAAATAACCAGCTGTAGCATGTCTAGATGCTAAGGTGGTAGCTGGGAAGCTAACAAGCACAGATACTTTTGAAGGAACATTGCTGTGCAATTCAAATAGTGAAATCAAAATGCAACATTCACTTGAGACAATCTTTGCAGAGATGCTCCTTTGTTATCTACTAGTAGGAAGATAGATTTGCTTTATGTGGTAAAGCTGGTCTCTTTCACAAATCCAGAAGGGACCCATTTGTGTCTCAGCTGCAACACAAAGCGGGATACATACAGCAAGGCAATAACCAGATGCAAACCCATTGGTTGTCTGGGTGCGCTGTAGTGACTGGCCACCAGGTGAATGAACTTGGGAATGCTACCATTATTTGCTTATCACATAATATGAAACATCTTTTTTTCTTTTCATGTTAAGGTGATAAAGTGGAGGATTACATATATAACTATGCTATTTCACCAGTAATGTATTCAGTATATAATAAACAGAAAAAAAATGGAAAGACTGTTCTTATAACAGCATTGATTTTAGACTACACATTACAACTTGAGGCCATACCTGAGATCCTGGTGTAGATTAAATAGGCATCAAAGTTTTACAGCTTCATCTGATCTTGTAAGATCTGCTCCAATTGGATTAATTTGAAAGAATGAACACTCCTTCAAGGAAAGTTGAACACAGGCTCTTTCTATCTAGAAAGAAAATAAGAACATGTTTTGTCTGGAAAAGTACAAAGCTAATGTCACGTTACCCATTGTCAAAACCCAAAAGGATTTTAAGTTGGTCTAATTCAGACCAATATTTTTTTTTTTCAAAAAAAAAAAAAAAAAAAAAAATCACATTTGGCAGTTTCAGAAGTACCAAAAAAAAAAAAAAGACAACACAAAGCAGTTGATTCTGCTCACACACCTAGGCCTTGATAATCAGTAAGGAGCAACAAACAATGAAGGGATGAGGATCCTCAGACCTCCAGTAGAGCCATTTGAATGGTTCATCATTGAATGTTTATCAAGGTAGGAAACTACTGACCATCAGTCATCAGTCCTGCTGAACTCTAAGAGAATAAAGAAAAAAAACCCTACCTCTGAAGGCAAGCATTAAGCACCCAATTACTGACATTGAAGGAAATAGCATCAAAATGCAGGCTCAAATTTAAGTAAAAAAATCTAAAGCTAGTTTGAAGTAGACAAGTCCATTACAAGCCACCTTGGGTTTTGAAATATATTTTTGCCCTTTATTGGGAAAAAACCAAAGCCTTTCAAATACTATTGCCAAATGTCCCACAGTCCATTGTCTGAATAGAATAATTCAGATTTGGGGACTGTTTTGGTTCAATTTAGTGTTTGTTTTCCTCCCATTCTCTTTGTCTGGGCAAAAGTAACAAAAGAACTCTGAAATCTCAGAAATACTCAAATGTCATCAGAATTAACCCAAGCATATTTTGAAGACAATGCATGTAATTAAAAACCTTTTAACCAGCACTCCAATATCTTAATTTATCACTACTATCTACCTGTTGATGTGCATATAAGTGTATACAAGGAAAGATCAAAAAAACTAAGGAGATCAGTGCATACTTAAATTTAAGCAGCATTGACAAGCATTTCATCAACTTTGGTTGACAATCCCATCGAGTGGAAAGGGATTTCGGAGAGAGTTCTCATTTAAATCCTTCTCAAAATCCTCAGCTTAAGTGTACAGGGGATTTTTTTTCTTCTTTTTAAATCAGTTCACCTATCCTTAAAGAAGCATATAATAATTCAATATCAATTGCTATAGCAAGTGTTACCACTCATTAAATTGAGCGACAATGTTAAGAAGGTCCAAGCTCATGAGCACACATGCTATTGAATGGGTTGGGCACAGACAGGATAAAATCGCATTAAGAAAACACCCATCAGCATGAGCTATTGAAGAGTTTTGGGTGACATTAGATTCTTGTTGGATGTGTTTCTGTAAGGAAATTTTGTTTTCAGCCTTTAACTGAGCTCCATATAAGGGGACTTGCAGGACACTGTCTCTCACAGGAACACCAGCTGACTGCGCACAGAGCTTCCCTGGGAGATTGACAAAGCCACTGTCATCCTCCTCTGAAAATCTCCCACACAGCAAGCCAGCATTATACCTCATACTTTGAGGCAGAAGTGTAACCCATTCTGAATGGTGCAAAATAATCTAATTCTAATCTACACAAGCAGGTTTTACAGAACTTTCTTTTAAGACCTTCAGAATTTGATTATAGAATCATATCTATCTCATTACGAAGCCCTTCATAGCAAAAGGTGGAACATCTTCAAATCACAGCAGGTTTATAATGGAACCTGGTTTATGACCCAAGCTTTTCTGAAACTACTGTCTTTGTACATATATCAAAGTGATGGTCAGTATCTGCATATTTTCTCATTTTTCTGCATAAGTTCATGAGTAAAGGATAAAGGAGGCAGCTAGACTTGCTTCTGTTGGTAATTTCAGAGGTAATTTACATTTAGGAAAGGCAGCATTTGGGATACATCTTTAATAGTGTTTGCTCCATCTGAGGAAAATTCTGTCTAGCCAGAGACAACCTTATGAAATCAAAATGTGAATATGAAATTAGAGTATGTCCTGAAACCGGTAATTACCTTAAATTCCTTTCAAAGTAAAGTTTCACTGAAACACTGGCTTCTATCAAAAGCCTTTTGTTAATATTATTTTGTACATCATCTCTGGTAACAAAATTCTGTGCCAGTTCCTATTACTTTCCATTAGTATCAGGAGCAAGAATCATGGTGGTTCATTAAAGTAATAGCAATTATGTAATCATTTATTAAACCTGCCTCTGAAAACTGCTTCTTGTGTGAGTCTGTCAGAACCTACCAATGCTCACATTTACGATGTAGTGTGATGGTGCTGGGCTGAAGCAGAAGACAAAGACATATTATACAATATGCATTTATTCCCAGTATGTACTTTTAAATGTATAGCTGTATGATTTAACACTATGATAATCTCATACCTATTAATGTAGCAATCCCAGCTGCAGTATCTCAGTTTATGAGACTTATTCATTCGCATCCATCAAGCTGCTAAGTCTTTCATCACAACAGTGTTTTCTAAAAGAGATGTATTCAGAATAATTTTAAATTTTAATGCCAAAATATATTGTATCAGAAACCTCTACCAAATATATCATTTGCTTCTCAGTTCAGTTTAAAATTATTTAATCATTCCACATTTTACTTTGTTTGGCACAATCCACAAAACATTTCTACTGACACATTGAACTCTCAAGCTATCGAGACCCACCATGATTCTAACACTATCCTTTTAGTGATGAGCTATTAGAGGCGTTTGTTAAACCTAGCCATGCAGAACATAGAGTTACAAAGTGTCACGTTTAAAAAGGAACTCATTTGTGTTGTTACCCAGAACAGGGAACTGACAATATTCAGAAGGACATGTGCTTTGCTAATGACAAGATCATTTTTTTAAATGTTTTTCTGGTGAACATTATGGAACTCGTATAACACATAAAATTTTTCTTCTTTCTCTTAACCTGCAGTATCGGAGCCGATGATATATACCCCAATTTGTAAAGTACTTAAGGGCATGCTTTCATTTCTGTATGCACAAAAACACTTTCCTAGCTTGGAATTAAGGACGTTCATAAAAGTGAAAACATTCCCCAAGTGAGATGTAAGAAAGTTAGTGACTACACTGCTAAAATGCAGTCAACACAAGCACATGATAGAAGTAATGGATTTAAACACATTGCTAAATCAGAGCCTGAATTACAATTGCAGAGTCAATCTCCATCCCCTCAACATCACAATTAATACTGTCAGTCAGCAAGGACTTACTGGAGGATCTGTAATCTCTTTATTAGCAGCATTTAGTGCATTGCTCATGCTCAAGTGATAGAAGCAGTCATTGAGCTGAATAGAATATCACACATACCACCATTGCACCAAGCCCAAACAGCTGTACAAACACCTCTAAAGCAATTTATGCTACTGTGCAGCCACATCATAACACAAAAGATGCAGAAATGTAAAAAAACCCACAGCTTGAAGCCACTGATTTTTGGGGAAAGGGTGTTCTACTGTGGACCCACCAATGTTACCAGTGACCACAGTCCACACAAACACGCAGTCCACCACATTGTATATCCAGAGTATTTAGACTTATCATGTGTATGCTACACAGCCCTTCAGCTCTCTGTGTGTGTGTGTGTACGCGGAACAGCCCCTGGGCACAAGCTGGGCTGACTGGCTCTCTCCTCAGGTCACACAAATGCATGCATCAGAGACCTGCTGATTCACAGCACACATGGCACATAGTAGATTGGTCTGTATTTCCAAGACTAACTGATTTGCAACCACGTATATGCTATTGCAGTACAGTGTTTAGGATTTCAAGGGGTATCCAAAAATGGTTTGAAAACTGAACAAAGCTCAGACTGTAACTAAGAAAGCCTCTCTTTGCAGGGACCCTGAAACAGCCAATTTAGTGGAAGAAATAATGAATCACTGCCACCTAGAGGCAATTTAGATATTCCCTTTCTTGTCCTCTAGTTCACCTGCTCTTAAACCGCAGATATCCTGTATTGAGTTTTTGGAAAAGTAGATCAATCTCAAGTTTGTTAAGCAGGAAATGGAGTAAATCAACACTTTATGGAAAATGGATAGGAGTTAACAGTCAGTTAAATATCCAGGTGCTTGTACTACTGAGAATGTTATAACTAAGCCTAAAGGCTGTGACTTCCTGCAATGCAGGGATCTCTCTTTCACAGGCAATACAAATCTGTGGTAAATATTAGTACATATATTTTAGTACAGAAGAGTAAAAACTTTATTAAAAAAACATCAACAATAAAACTACATCTATGATGTACAGTTGGGCAGTACAAAACCAACATATACACAGCTCTCATTTTTGGTTTTAGTCATACAAAACCTTTCAGATTTACAGAATTATTATTTATAACAGAATTATTTTTTTTTCCACTATTGCTCCACTTAAATGCTTGCTGGCTCTTTGAGTGTTGAAATGTTGCTCTGAGAAAACAATTTAAACACACAGCTAGAAGCCACTATAGACATATTTAATATTTATTGCTGTCATTACCATTCATTCTGAATGAAACAAGTATTTCCCATCTTTGTCTATGGCATTTTACACAGGCTAAGTTAAATGTGTTTTACACCATTGTAAAATAATTGCCATTGAGAGTGTTGCTTACAGTAGAACTGTAAGCATATGTGTGCCATCAATCTGAAGTACTTGCAAGTGCTTCCTGGAAACAGTGCCTAATGTCCCTATGAGGTGACTCACCCCACCTGCGGGAGTGATGCCTCTGCACGTCAGGAGCCACCTGTGAGTATGGCTTTCTCCACTGTCAAGGCAAGAAGGAGAGACAGAAGGGCTAAACGGATGGAAGTCGAGATGACAGGTTTTGTGGCATGAAGGACATGCGACTGAGGTTTTCGGTTTGGGGATAGTGTGGTAATCAGGGAGAATAACGGTTTCAGAACCTACTTTTAGATCTATGGAAGGATGAAAAGGAGCGGACTTGTAGTCTCATACTCTTGGCCTGGAACATTGCTGGTAATGCTGCCAAAAACTCCACAGCTGTTACTTGCCACTTCTTGTGGTGCTTGAGCAAACAGGCAGAGCTTGGGATCTCCTGGGCTAGAGCGCTGGATCTTACCAAGTCTATTTAATGACAGCCAAAGGTAAGGGAGAGAAGACAGAACTATTTCAGTGGGAAGGAATATCTGGAACAAAATCTTCCCTCAGTTCTCTGCCATCTGTTATAAAAATTTCCTGTAATAAATGCTGTATTCTGGAAACTATCTGAAAGTTGCACACATTTGGAAATAACAATATTCATTCTCTAGAGTACTTAGGGTGTAGCTTCCAAGTTTTTTTTGTTTATGTATCTCAAAAGAAAGTTATTTGGCAGTATAAGGATAACAAAGTTTGCTGAGAGTTCTGACAGAAGAAGGGACCAGACTGAAAGCAGTTCCTTCCACCATCTATATGCATCAGTTCCAATTTGTACGGGTTCCTGCAATGTGAAGCCCTTCACAGGTGGCACAGGAGGCGTTAGGACAGTGAAATTCCCTGTCCTCATTTATTTTCATAACTTTCACTGGCATTATCATTTTGGCTGAAAAAGTCCATGGTGGGTGTCTGCACAGACTGATGGATTTGGGGGAGTTTTTTTAATATTCAGCAATTCTGTTTAGTTGTAGCTAAACAAACAACTTCATAAACACTTGAGACCCCAGGGGACAAGGAGGGAGGTCCACCTAAAAATGTATTCATTTGGCTGCTGCAGTAATAAATTCTAGTGCTTATTAAACTTCAATGTGGAGCCCCAAATCTGCTAGCGAGGTACCATTCACTACTGTTTACCTTTTGAAAGACTTGAGTTCATCCACATCTGGCCAGGTTCAACAGCCATGAAAAAACCTGTAACTTGCACGTGTCCAGCAGAGACTTTCAAAGAGCTTAGTTAAGTTCTCTAAAGAGTCTACCTCGAATGAGAGTGATCCTCAAAGCTCCTACAAACAGAAAAGACAAAGGACTGCATTAATACATTGTTAGGCATGCTCCAACCAACCTACACAGGATTTTCCCCACAACTGTCATAGAGGCTTCTCAGAGGAAAACCAATTAAGAGTAGAATTTCTAGGAAGGGCATTCTGAAATGTCTCAGCTACTCTATTCATCCCCAACCTATTTTCCCTACTTATAAAGTCCCAAGACAGTCAACAGAGTTCCCTTCAACATTTTCATCCCACCTACGGGATGTTAGGAACAGACAAGAACTTGCAAGCAATTTTCAGAGACCAACTTTTTTTTTTCCAGGACATAATAATTATACTGGGACAAGTACAAGAGACCTCAGGCTGTTACTGCACAGGAGCTGCATCCATTCTGCATGTGACATTAAGCTTATTTATTAGTCACTCAGTTTGTCCCTTTTTAGAGCCCATGAAAAATGGAAGATGTGGGTGTAATTCAGCTCAAATTCTGTCCTAGAGAGAAGAAGAAATACAAAGCAGACTGAACAGGGAGGAAAACAGCCTCCATGAGAAGGCGGCTGTTCCTGCACAAGTCAGGAATGATGGCTGTGACTGAACTGCAGCCACTTTGTGACAGCATTCTTGAATGCTATCCAACTTTATCGCTGGCTAGGAATACCCAATCTGCATGATAACTTTGATAAAAAATATCATCTTCATGAAGTCTGTGTTTTTCACAGCATTAAAAATACCTGAGAAACTGTCATTTTTCCACTGGGAAGTTGAAATGACAGATGCCTCACTGCTGTCAGGAGAACTGTTTTCACATTTACTTAGAGTCTTCAGGGAAGCTGCTGAGGACTTTGGATCTCTGCTTTCCTTTTCAGATACTTCCAATTCATATGCGCCTAAGCTACCAGCAAGTCTGAGACCGAGGCTTCACTCACCTCCTTACCCTCCCCAAAAGTGAACTGTGACTGCACTTACTACCTGGCTCTTCAGCCACTGAGCTGGAAGGCTGTTGCGAGTTTCACTTTCTGTCTGCAGAAGACAATTCAGCTGACAATAACTTTCTGTATGTTATTAACCCAGAAAACAAAGGAGTGCTCTCTGGAACCTCTTAAAACATGAGACACAGAAAACAGACCAGAAGCAACAAGAAAACCATAACATTCAAATACCAAACAGCTAGGAAAAATTTTGGATAAAGTACTAACTGGAAAGATGCTCTGAACTGTGAAAAAGGAAATTATTTTTCACTGCTTGGTTCACACTGTGTTCAGTGGAAGAGAGTTTTCTTTCTTTGAAGTTATCAGGATTATGTGAAAGAAATATGTTTCCATTATCAGTTTATTCTCCTCTTGGGAAGAACTCATAAGTCTCCCTAAAATTGACTGTTTGGGTCAAAAGTATGAGGTCATTATATTCTCTGACATAGACAGTATTGGTAGCGTTAAGAGGAATTTCAATTGCAGGATTATCTGTTTACCAATATATCTTAATACTAGTCATTATCATCGACTTTTCCTCCTGGGGCTTACTTTCTACATCAAAGTTAACAGACCTAATTGCACACCACCATATTATACATTATTTTAAGGACTGAACTCAACTGAAACTGTCTCAACTGTAGTATCAGATACTTAGATAGTCACTGGAAAAGTTATTCTATTTTATAAGAGCATTTCTCAAATTCATTTAGTGGCACCCTGAGTTGGCAACAGCTCAGTGCCTCTAGAGCTGAGGAGTGAGAACAAGAATCCTGTTTTAAAGTATTTATACTTATTCCCTGACTTTGGAGGAATGGAGTTGCTTCCAGCCATTAGAGGTGTTTAGCTGTTCTTGGGCTACTGGAAACACTTAAGGAGGCTGTTTCTCACTCTTGATTCTCAAAAAAACCCATAGAACTGGATGATAGTAATATCCAGCAGCTCACTATCTCCAGTTGGCACTGATCCCACTGCTTCATCCATCCCAGCTGCTATACACTTGTATCAGCCTTGAACCACCCTGACATTTGTTCCATGTAAGAGAATTCAAAGCATTAATCTAGCAGAAAACTAACTCAAAAAAAAAAGGAGGGTAGGGGGTATTTTTTGTTGGCTTATGGAACTCAGTTGGCTCCCATAAACATCTGACAGGCACCAAAGCTGCCATGAGGAAAGGGCAGAACTGCAGAGCCAAGAATAAGTGAAAAGAAAAGAAGGCAGGAGCAAATAAGTAGATTGGAAAATTATATTTTGAATAAGACAAAGGTTGAGCTTTGCTAGATCTAGACCCTAAATCTATAGGGCTCACATGACCCTTTTCCTACAGCAGCTTTTCCTAATCCAGCAGCAATGACAGTGTCCACTTATCTTATCCTTGCATACCTGACCACCAAATATAGTTACTTGGCATGAAAGTTTTTGCTCATATTTCTGCCATTCGCTCCAAAGACATGCCAGTATTTCAGAGCAACACTTCCGCTGTGACTCACTGCACTTCAGAGAAAATGGAAGATTAACATGAATTCAGTTTGTTGTCAATATGGATCATGAAATTGGTTCCGTTTCCATAGCTGCAGAGAAATCAGTCAAGATAACCTATATGCCATGAAGCTACTACATCAAAGGAAAATCTCCCAATAACCTGTTATAGAAAAGAGCAGTATTTAGTGATGGTAACTCCAAATGTTAATGAAATTATTTGCTCTTAGACACACATGATGTGTGAAAGCTAACAGTGACATTGAAATACAACTACTACTCATTAGAAGGTCCTTTTCATTATAGTCAATCAGCTATTTGCTATCAACCATTTTCCTAGTTATTTCAGGTCCAACATTATTTTCAAAATGATCCTCATACTGTGTTTCTTATTCAGACAAATTCCCCTTAGATTCCTGTAATATTCAATGGTAATTTTGGACTAAAAGTAAAAGACAAGATATGAAGCTTCAATACTGATTTGCAAAGAGAAATGAACTCCTGGTAGTTGTTTAGGGAAATCATGACGCAATCTATAGGCAGAAAAACTGATTTATAAAATGTAACTAGTCATTAGACAGTAATGTATTATCAAGATTAATGGTCATTTGTTTTTTCTTCAGAGTATTTTCTCCATGACAAGGTACAGCTGTCAAGGCTTTAACAAGTCTTGATTTTTTTTGGCAGAAAAAACAACAACAATATTTGCTGAATATTTTCCAAGTGTAGTTCCCAGTTGCCATAGAGGTAGTAGACATTCTGGAGAAGCTCCAGCTGAACCAAAAACCAGGCAGCTCTTGGTGCTGCAAAAGTTATTTTGAGGCTGTCACACGCTCCAGTAGAATCCAACAGTGAATTCCAAAAATACTGTTTCAAAGGTTTCACAAATCCTTCTTTGGAGTTGATCTGAATCCTCCAAAATACACAAGTGTTGCAATATGGGCCTAGAATAATTTCAGAGCTATGTATGTCTGAGATCTGTCATCATCTACATCACACTATATGTGGAGCAGTATCATAAGAAGCCAGAAACTGAGGCTACCTTGTAGCAGTCGAGAGTAAGAAAGCTTTGAACATTCCTATACTTTGCAAAGAGCTTGCTGAATTAATTCACAGAATTATAGAATGGTTTAGGTTGGAAGGGATCTTAAAGAACATCTTGTTCCAACCCCCCTGCCACGGGCAGGGACACCAACCACTAGACCAGATTGCTCAAAGTCCCATCCAGCCTGGCCTTGAACACTTCCAGGGAAGGGGCATCCACAAGTTCTTTCTGCATCCTGTTCCAGTGCCTCACCAACCTCACAGTAAAGAATTTATTCCCAATATCTAATCTAAATTTACCCTCTTTCAGTTTAAACTCGTTACCTCTCGTCCATGTCTACACTCCCTGATAAAGAGTCCCTCCCCATCTTTCCTGTAGGCCACCTTTCAGGTACTGGAAGGCTGCAATAAGGTCTCTCCAGAGCCTTCTCTTCTCCAGGCTGAGCACTCCTAACTCTCTCAGTTTATCTTCATAGGAGAGGTGCTCCAGCCCTCTGATGATCTTGTGGTCCTCCTCTGGACCCAGTCCAACAGGTCCATGTCCTTCTTACGTTGGGGGCCCTAGAGCTGGATGCAGTACTCCAGGAGGTGTCTCACCAGAGTGGAGTAGAGGAGCAGAATCACCTCCCTCAACCTGTTGGCCATGCTTATTTTGAAGTGGCCCGGGATGCAGTTGGCTTTCTGGGCCATGAGCCCACATTGCCAGGTCATGTTGAGCTTCTCATCCACCAACAACTCCAAGGCCTTCTCCTCTAGACTGCTGTCAATCCATTCTCTGCCCAGCCCATATTTGTGCTAGGTTTGCCCCAACCACGTGCAGTACCTTGCACTTGGTTTTGTTGAATTTCCTGAGCTTTGCAGAGGCCAACCATTCTAGCCTATCAAGGTGCCTCTAAATGGCATCCCTTCCCTCCAGCATGTCAACCACACCACACAGCTTCATTTCATTGGCAAACTTGCTGAGGGTGCACTCTATCCCGCTGTTCACATCATCAACAAGGATGTTAAACAGCACTGTTTCTAATACCAACCCCTAAGGAATGGCACTCGTCACTTGTCTCCAGTTGGACATCAAGCCGTTGACCAAAATTCTTTGAGTGTCGTCATCCAGCCAATTCCTTATCCTCTAAGTGGTCCATCTGTCAAATCCATGTCTCTCCAACTTAGAGACAAGGATGTCATGAGGTACAGTGTCAAATGCTTTGCATGAGTCCAGGTAGATGATGTCAGTTCCTCTTCCCTTACCCACCAATGCTGTAACACCGTCAAAAAAGGCCACCAAATTTATCTGGCACAATTTACCTTTTGTGAAGCCATGTTGGCTGTCACTGATCACCTCATTTTTTATGTGTCTTAGCATGATTCCCAGGAGTATCTGCTCCACGATCTTTTCGGCCACAGAGGTGAGACTGACTGGCCTGTAGTTCCCAGGGTTTTCCTTTTTCCCTTTGTAAAAATGGGGGTTATGTTTCCCCTTTTCCAGTCAGCGGGAACTTCACCTGCCACAGCTTCTCAAATATGATGGATAGTGGCTTGGCAACTTCATCAGCCAGTTCCCTCAGGACCCGCTGTTGCATTATGAGTATAGTTTTCACATTTGCCTGTGTAAGCCCCTCCAAGGACTTTCACTGAGACAGTTTCACAAAGTTGAAAATAGATGATTTATTGAAGCGACAAATAAAAAAGATTAGGAATTGCCATTGATAAATGCACTAGCTGCAATAGCACTCATACATGATGATAGTGCTCACAAAATAAATGCTATCCCGGGGATTCTTCACCAAGAGGTGAAGGTGCAATGCTTACCAAGATGTCTCTGTCTTAGTGGGGGAACAGAAGCACAGCCCATCAACTTTTCTAGGTCTCTAGTCTCTTCTCTCCCCGAGAGATTTCTGATAGATGCTTTCCTCAATCTCCTTTATATCCTAACTTATCTGTTCCCCACCCTGGGGTGACATTTAACATGATTTGGGTGGAGAGTCAAGCACTATAGTCATATATGTTTCGCATGTTCTTCTTTAAGATCATTATCATATTCAGGGCTATCAACTTTAATATTAATTTCACAGATAATCAAGCAAAAGGTCTGGACACAACGACCTTCAAAATTGTATGCTGAAACCATTTATCTGCTTATTCCTGCAATCTTTAGCCAAAACAGGACTGCCTTGACTCTGCAAGACTCCCTCATTTGACTGCTTCTCCTGTGGACCTCACGAATCTCCACCCACAAGGTTTGCACAAGAGATAAGTGGACACGAGCATTTTTTAACATCTTATGTACCATTGTCACACCCGTGGATGTACCTCATCGGGTTCCATGGACTTTTGCACCTTCAGATTCCTTAGATGGTCTTGAGCCTGGTCTTCTCCTACAGTGGGTGGTTCGTCATTCTCCAAGTCCTTACCTTTGCCTTCTGCAATTTGGGCGGTGTGGTTAGAGCCCTTGCTGGCAAAGATGGAGGCAAAAAATTCATTGACTACCTCAGACTTCTCCATTTCCTGGGTGACCAGGTTTCTCATTAACTTTTGGAAAGGGCCCACATTTTTCCTAGTCTTCCTTTTGTCACTGACATACTGATAGAAGCTTTTCTTGTTGCCCTTGATATCCCTGGCCAGATTTAACTCTATCTGGGCTTTAGCTTCCCTAACCTGATCCCTGACTGCTTGGACAATTTCTCTGTATTCTTCCCAGGCTTCCTGTCCTTGCTTCCACCCTCTGTAGGCTTCCTTTTACCATTTGAGTTTGTCCAGGAACTCCTTGTTCATCCATCCAGGCCTCCTGATGTTTTTGCCTGACTTCCTCTTTGTTGGGATACATCACTTTTGAGCTTGGAGGACATGATCCTTGAATATTAACCAGCTTTCTTGGTCCCCTCTTCCCTCCAGGGCTTTATCCCATGGTACTCTGCTAAACAAATCCCTGAAGAGATCAAAGTCTGCTCTCCTGAATTCCAAAGTGGCAACCTTACTGTGTGCCCTCCTCATCGCCCTAAGGATGTTGAACTCCACCATTTCATGGTCACTGCAATGAAAGCTGCCTTTGAAAGTCATATTCCCCACCAGTCCCTCCATGCTGGTGAGAACAAGGTCCAGCATGGTACCTGTCCTTCTATCACCTGGAAAAGGAAGTTATCATCGACATGTTCCAAGAACCTCCTGGATTGCTCATATCCTCCTGTGCTGTCCCTCCAACAGATATCAGGGTTGTTGAAGTCCCCCATGAGGACGAGGGCTTGAGAATGTGAGGTTGCTCCTATTTGTCTACAGAGGGCCTCATCCGCTCGGTCTTCCTGAACAGAACAGTTGGTTCAGTGATACTGACACAGTGCGTGCTCAGGACAAACCACAAGCAGGCTACATTCTGTTGAACTTAATACTCAGATTTTTATTCATATCTAATTAAATACTGATCTTGTTTAACTGAAATAGCCAAAATCCAAGCTGTGTTTAGCTGCAGTTGGTCAGCTATGTTGCAGGATGTTTGCACACTCTCCCAACTGTATGAGATTACAGGCATATCAAATGACTGTTGTGCAACTGAAAGTAAAATGTGGCTCTTTCCCACAGCATAGGAACATTGGGGTTTGCATTCTGTGACATTTGGGCTTGTCTGGAGAGCAAGGAGAGGTGAAAAGAAGGAGAAAGTGTGTTTGAAACAAATTCATTTAACAGTTCAAAACACTTCACACTATTTACCCCAGTCTAAGTTATAATTGACTCCGACGGACACATTTTGTGCATAAGCCTAAGCATGCTGGAGATATTTAAACTCTTTCAACACATGTGGGCATAAAGCTGTCATCACGGGATATCTAGGGAGAGATAACAGTTGCTAAAAGAAAAATTAGAATACATCGAAATGCTAGAAAAGCCTCATATCCTCTTCCTCCCAAAAATAAATTTAGGAGAAACACAAACTCTCTCATTAATATATTTCAGTCTCATTTCAGGGCCTATAAAATCCCATAGATATGCAATACCCCTCCTGATACTGTGCAAAGATAGTTATTATTATCTGGAGTGACAGTTCTATTTCTGTCCACTTTTGAGACTTGAACTGAACCTTGTCTGAATGCCAGTTCTTAAAATATGTTTTCTTTAGAAGACAAGTTACTGAACTGTGTTTCTCACCCTAGATACAGTTGTTCCAGCAATGAATCATGCACATCAACACAGAATCTTGGATGTAAAAAAAAAAATAAAAAAATACAGTAAACACCTACAGCAAGCAGTGAACCAGTGAACTTATTAGCATGACGTCTCCTGGTCCCTTGATTAAACCAAATAGGCAATGAACTCAGAGAAGAAAAAGTTTTCTGAAAGCCAGACAGGCATGTTAAATTATTTCATCTGTTGTAATGTCAAGACATGAAACTTTCTCTCACCTCAAAACCCACAAGTATTTTCTAATAAATTATTTCTACTGTGGACCAGCTCAGCAATTCAACTGTCAAGTAACAATAGAGAAGACCCCCTAAAAGAGGTAAGCAATTTCAGAATAAATCTCTTATATTGATGAACATCTTATAGCTAATAGCTAACACTAATAAGCAATACTGCAATAGCTAATAGCTAATGTTATCTTCAATGTCAACAATCATACTGCACTTCTGAAAATTTCACCCACATATTCTAAATATTGCTTTGAAGTCAGATATTCACTTTCATTTTTAAAGAAAGCTTTTAAACATAGTCCTGTTTCCATACATTCACACTCTGATATCAATTCACAAATTCCTTATGCAAACAACATATGCTTTTTACAGCTCTTATGCTATATTTTATAAAAACAGCATGCCAAAATTGCTAGTCAAGACAAATAAGGAAATATTGTCTCCTGTTCATTAAAGCAGGATAGGACATTCTCTTTTCAGGTAGGACTCAAATGTATTATTTGGCAATTTATAAATTTTTGCACATCATTTTCCCATCTGTAAATGATGGCTGCTCTTTTCATTTTTACAAAAGACTAAATACAGATATCCCTTTCAAGCTTTGGTTCTCTAGACTAGAAAGAACTCATAAAGCCAAAGTGTTAGTCCTGTGCATTAGTATTTCTGCTGATCAGGCACCTCAGACTAATGTTCAAGTTATACATTATTACAGAGATTAAAATCTGTAAGGAAAAAAGGTGAAATAACTCACTTGGGCACATGGTCATTAATCTTTCAATTCTTGAGCAAAATACAATTCAATTCTGTTGCAAAATACACTTAAGTTATTATGGTTCCAGACAGAAAAAGAGCAAATATAGAAAGTTGTCATCAGTCAAGAAGATCTGATAGTGAACACCTGGATCCTACAACAGAAAGCAAAAGCTAGATCATAAGTAGTTGACCTGTGGGTCTAGAATAGTCATGTATTTAATTTTCGCTTTAAAATTACACTAGTGAAGTCAGTTGCTCAATAGGAGTATTTGTAAATATGAGCACCATCATATTAAAGTGTTACGATGAACATTGACTTTTAAAAATCTTCTATTTTCTGAGAATCCTATTGATTATTTTCTGTCTAGGAATCTACTTGTAGGTTGCATCAGACAGTACAAAACTGTCTTTTCCACCCAGTTCCATTGATTAATTTGGGGGTGACATTATTTGTCCTTGGGGAGAGCCACAAGGTGTCTTTGGAACACCGTGCGCAATTCTGAGAACAAAGTGCTCTAGGGTAGCAAATCATATGGAAAGAAAATATCCAGTGAAACAGGCAGTTCTCTCTACTCAGCTTTTCATACTTGGATGCTGGCAGTAATTGCTGACCAGTGTACTGAGAGTTATTGCAGTACTGCCTGATGGCTCAGCAGCAATATACTCCTGATAATCCTAATAAAGTACGACAGGTGAGATTTTCTCTCTTCTTGTGGGAAAGGAAGCGATATTTATTCTAAATCCAGCCTCTTCAATAACAGGATTTTAAAATGTCTTCACTAATTAGTTCTGGCTGCTTGAAGGACTGCTGCTTTTTTTTTTTTTCTGTTAATTATTGTAATTTTCTAATCTCACCTAGCTCTGCTATTGTTTCCTAAACTTTAAAACCACAGCTGTCACAGAGAAGACTTTGATGCGTTGCAGCCTTTTACATTTTTGTTTAGTTACTTCTCCTCAAAAAGGACTTACATTAATGTCAGAAGCATTTAATGTCAGTGTACTAGTTAGTGTTCAGGTAATGAAGTAAAGCACAACTTCTGAAAGATAATTTGATCAGGAGCTACTTCAGAAATGTATTACCCAACTCAAAAATATTTACATTAGAAGTCCCTTCATTTTAAATAGAATATTTTATCCTTCTGGTGAAAAAATAAAAATTAGAAAGAACTAAAGTTTTAATATTATAATATCTTGGTTCCAACCTGTATTTTTGAGGACTGGACAAAATGCTGAAAGCTTACAAAAAAACCCAAACATTTCCTAATTTGATTTCAAAAAGAAAAAAGTGTCCATTCTCCACTGAATTACTTTTTCAGTAAAACACGTTCAACTATTTCTAACAAGTCTTCATCAAGCATAAAATGTAACTGGATATTGCAGGTATGGAAACAGGCAGAAAAAGTATTTGTCATTTGAGTAAAAGAGCTAAACCTTTCAATTGTTCAAGGACAGAAAAAAGACTAAGGGTGATTGGGCAGCTCTGCAAGTTATGGAAATGTATGACAATTAATAGGGAGGCATGAAGCTGTCTAGAGAGAATATAGGTATTTAGGCCTAATGACACTATACTTGCCTGTCTTAATTACCTTCTGCTCACCCTAAAGGAGTAGACACTGAAATTACCTGGGACTGTGGACCATAGGTTGAAAACTAACCCTGTAGTGAAAAACCACAATCTGTTTAAAAGTTGAAAAGCCCTAGAAGAGAGAGCTTTGAATACTGTTACAGAATCACTTAGCTTGGGACAGAATATGAAGAAAAATCTCTGTAAGATTATGAGAAATAAAGAGTAGTGATTGTGTGAATGTGGGAGACTAATCTCCCAAACTCGGATGCAATATAAATGCCATCACTAAAAGCTGAAGGCTTAGGTAATCTTGAACTTGCTGTAAGATAGATTTCTTTAATAAATACCCAGTGAACCAATGAAAATTAATGCTGCTTTGGACATAGGTTTAGCAAGAAACAAGGCCTTACAGAATAGCTTTTCATAGAAAATAATCTTGGATTGAGTGATCATGAGCTGAATCAGTCTTTATCAAACTGCAGGACAGACAACAGGTCTGACTATGACTAATGTTTGGGATTTTAGAAAGAAATGAAACCATGCAGAGTGAATTCAGGAATGCAGAGCTTTTAAAACACAAAGTAAGGAATTACTTAAAATGAAAGGGCAGACACTATTTGGAGTTCACATTGCAAGCAAGAAAGAAAAAAGCTAATAGAAAAAGCTTATGTGCTTCCTTCAGTGAATCGGCTGCTTTTGTACACATGAAAATTTACTAAGAACAAAGAAAGAGCACTGTTCCTCAGAAATCAGAGGATGTAAAAAGAACGAAAATGAGATTTCTTGAAGAATGGGGAACAAAAAAGAGTTAGTAGTGTAAATATGGAACTTATAATTTAATAGAGATTTGATTTAGTAGAGATTAATATTAATCTGTGTCTGATCCACATATTAAATGCATATTTTGCCTCCATTTTCTATAAAGTTCATGATGAGGACATTAGAGGAGTAAGGAGTAAAAATGAAGGCAGATCATCAGAAATTATGACACCTGAGAGAGAAATAAATGTTAACATTCTTAATATCTCATAAAGCAAAAATAAGTCAGGCTGGATAATGTCCGTGTTGGAATATAGAAATATGAAACTATAAAATGAAATTGCAAATCCAGCTGCTAGGATTTTTGGAGGCAGTATCTTATGACTGGTGAACAGTAAATGTAGAAATTATGTTCAAAAGAATGGGAACAAAGACCCGGTTCTGGAACCACTAGACTTATTAATCTGACTTAATGGAAAAAAAAAAAAAAAGGAAAAAAAAAGAAAATACTAGAGTTTGAAGGAAGAATTAGGGGCAGGGAGATAAAGGGAAAGCAGTATAAATTACGATGTGGTTTTATCAACAGTAGATCATCTCAAAGCAATCTAATATCTCTTTTCAAAAGTTATCTGCTTTATTAGACAGAAGAATAATATTTATCAGAGATTTAAATAAGGCATTTGATGCAATATTACTGTGGAAAAGGTTTACTAAAGGTGGAGAAGACAGGTACTAATACAAAGTTTCTAAAGAAGCTAAGGATGTGGCTGGAGGGATCAATACCAGCTTATACTGACTAGGTAGCCATGGAATGAGGAGAGTTTACTGGGTGTCCCATCAGTCCTGTTTAATAAGTTATTTAAAAATCTTATGGAAAAATATAGATGAAATTAGCAGACAATGTAAAGCTTTGCAGTATTGTCATTATTACAAAGACCAGATCATCTTATAAAGGCATTAAATTACTGTATTGATTTTACTGCTAAAACAAGATATAATTTAATAGTAGAAAGAACGGATTCATGCACTTGGGAACATGTTAAGAACTTCTGGCTCATTAATTCTGGGTGATCATATAGGTTGAAAAGTGCAAAAAAAAAAGTGTGTATACTGGACGATGTAGTCTACTGGAAGTAGTCTATTGGAAGATATCTATGAACAGTGATTGCTGACGTTATGAAAAGGCTAATGAATTCACAAACGGATGAGGAAATACATTTGTTGTGAGAGGAACTGAAGGCCTAATTAGGAATATTGTGTACAGTTCTGGTCAACCAGTTTCAGTGAAGATTAACTTTAATTGGAATAACTGCTAAGAAAGATGATTAGAATGATTAAACAGAACTAAATGGAGCAATATTATCAGCATAAGATCAAACAGTAATAAATCAGCTATAAATACATCTCTACAACAAGTTCAGGAAAATGCTTCCTGGTAGAGTAATGAAAGCAGCAAGAAAATTCTATTATTTCAAGACAAAGACTAATAAGTTTACATATTAAATTGTATAACTAGATGAAATAGTTCCTTGTGATAAGAATTGTTTCTTCTCTTACAAGCTTTCCTAGATGTCTACATATATCTAAAAGGTTATTTACACAGATGAGACTTATCCAAATCACATACCCAAGGGGACTGCTAATCATCACCAGTCAGAAAGGAATTTGTTCCTTATGTTGGGTCTGCAGCATTCACTGTTTGAGTTTTTGGGTTGTTTTTTCATGTTCGCCACCATAGCGTGCAGCATAGGTTACACTCAGATTGGAGTTTCATTTAACTAACACAACATTAGTGCAGGGGATTGGACACAGGTGAGTATTTGCATTGTCTTTTTGAGACTCATTACATTAGTGCCTTCACCCCTGTACTGCAAACTTTAATGTTGTATGGTAATGGGAAATATTTTGTTACTAGATTCATAGAATCATATGGGGTTGGAAGGGACCTCTGGAGATCATCTAGTCCAACCCCCCGCCAGAGCGGGTCTAACTATAGCAGGTTGCACAGGAATTTGTCCAGGCGGGTTTTGAATGTTTCCAAAGAAGGAGACTCCACCACCTCTCTGGGCAGCCTGTTCCAGTGCTCTACCACTCTCACAGTAAAGAAGTTCCTCATC
>KZ505806.1:284837-307270 GCA_002844005.1 Limosa lapponica baueri | reverse complement strand
AAAGCAATGTTTGAATATTGCCCAGCTCTCTTGAGCCCCCTTACCTTCCAGAGCTCTAGCCCATGGGATTTCACCTAGCAGTTTCTTGAAAAGGACAAAGTTAGCCCTCTTGAAATCCAAAGTTGCAGTCCTACTTATTGTTTTGTGCTTGCTACCCACAATCCTGAACTCATCTTTCCATGATCACTGCAACCAAGGCTGCCTTCAACCTTGATGTCCTCCCCCTGTCCCTCTTTGTTCGTCAGTACTAGGTCCAGTATTGCTACTCTCCTCGTTGGCTCTTCCACCAGCTGGGTTAAGAAGTTATCATCAATACACCGGGGGAACCTCTTAGACTGTATATTCCTGGCTGTGTAGCCTTTCCAGCAGATATCTGGGCTATTGAAGTCCCCCACAAGAACCAAGGCCTGCGATTGCGAGGCTACTTGGAGCTGATTGTAAAAGGCCTCATCAACTTCTCCGTCCTGATCAGGCGGCCTGTAATAAATGCCCACAACAGTGTCCCTCATATTGGCCTGCCCCTTAATCCTCACCCACAGGCTCTCAACTCTCTCATCTTGACACCAGGGAGGGTTTTAGGGACATCTCCTCAGTCTCAATCCATTCCTTAACATAAAGGGCAACACCTCCTCCCCTCCTTCCTCGCCTATCTCTTCTGAGTGTCATACTAGTGTCTTCTGACATACTAGTGGCATACAACAGCACGTTAGCAGACATTTTCATATCTCACTGAATTGGCTGTCTGCATGCTTGCATACAGCTGTTTGAGATTGAATTTAACACTAAATGTTGCCTTCCCGTGTAATGGTGGAGAGCGAGAGAGAACAACATCCAACTCACCAATAGCAGACAGATGCTCAAAATCAGCAAGTGTCCAGACCACATCCGATTTCAAATCTAGATACAAACTGAAGTAATTCACATATATATATACATATACATATATATATGTATGTATATATATTCCACATGAAACTAGGGCAAAAGAGGGGAACTGGCAGAGCACAAAATTATCTGGAATTGGAGGAGAAAATGAGCACTACTTTTGACATCTGAATTACATGAAAATTCTCTATCAATGAATAGGTTAAAAGCTGCCCTAATTCCTATTATTGCCTTTAGGAAAGGCAACAGAGGAAAGAAAGTACCAAATGATATAAAATGGATCTTTTGTCATTTTAAGTTGCCATTTGTGGAGCTTACACAGTTTATTGTTATTTCTGATGCCCTTCCCTAACATTTCTCACTGTATTTAAAGAAGCTTAGTACCGAAGGAAACAGTTCTTATTTCATTTGTTTGCCTGACATGTCAGCAAACATCATACTTGTTCTTAAACATCAACTG
Source organism: Limosa lapponica baueri (assembly GCA_002844005.1). Taxonomy (NCBI): domain Eukaryota; kingdom Metazoa; phylum Chordata; class Aves; order Charadriiformes; family Scolopacidae; genus Limosa; species Limosa lapponica. Next base: position 305,925 of record KZ505806.1, on the reverse strand, counting down.
AGAAGATAATTTTTAGAGCTGCATTTGAGAGACATTATGCTTCTGTTCCATACAGCTACAGCTCCTGCTTCTTATCCTAGCAGCACCCAAATCCCAGTCACTGCTTCTCTTGCCTTGCTTTTGTATCATCTGGAATTCACTAGCACCATGAATATCTCTCTCACCAAATGAGAATAAAAACTAAGAAATATTTATTGCCACATACAACACCCATCACTGTGCGAAGACCCACTGACCTTGTTGGAAGATCCAGAGTGATCAGGATTTGTGTAGTTATGAGGAATAATATCTAGACACGGGGTCAGCATGCGTGGAACCAGCTTGGTTCTGCTCAAATATTCAGTTGCTGTGGCATGTCTCTACCCTCAGGCCTTTATACCTCCTGGTATTAAGATATGTGGAATTCTGCAATTTGCTCAGGTTCAATCAGTCTCAAGGTAGTTGCTCCCAGATACTCTTGATGCTACTTGCAGGCCCATTTGGCTCTGGACACGGCAAAGGATTGTGTCCTGGGGTCTAAAGCAGCAGCCAATTGAAGTAACTCACACCTGAAAGGTCAAAGGCCAAATACAAGTATATTTTACATACATTTTATCTTTCTTTCCCTGATTCTCATAACATTCATAACATAGAATGAGCTGAGTATTTCTCAGAATCACATGAAATACCCTCCACAACTTCCAGTGGTATCGACTTGCTGTGAGAGTAATTCTTGGTCATAGCCTGCCATTGTTTCAACAGTCTTCCTTTTCTGAGGCCTGCCTTCCTTTTCCAGACCCTACCTTCTGGCACGCATATTGCTGCCTGCAGGCAGTCTGACTTTACCTGAGCTTCATGCTGCTTTCAAATACCATCTGCCCTTGTGACACCACCATTTTACTTACTTACTTTGTAACATCATAGATAACTTTCATTTAACCTTCTGCTTTTAGGCAAGCAGAAATACAAATCTAAACAGAGAAAAGTTACACAAAAATGTTTGTGAAACCCACAATAGACATTGTCCCAGTTGTTCACATCTTGAATTATATCAGTACTCACCAAATGTTGCTCTTCATGTAACAGTTGTAAAGTCATTGAAATAGTTCTGTTATTCCCCTTAGAGCAGAAATGCTCATGAGAGTGACAGTACCTCTGATCCATAACAGCAGTTATCGTGTTGATCTTAAGTCAAGGGCTCTAGAGCTCTCTGTCCATAAGACAGAAGGTAACCTATGCTCACCTTACAGTTTGGAATTCCTGCCTGTAGACTTTAGGAATTAACCTAGACAACCTTGAAGACAGAAGAGGGAATCACTTGTTTCAGACCATCTTTGAAAAATCTGCTTTCTGGCTTTCCATTTTTTAGGTCCTAAGCATTGAACACCTTATGCTTTGCTATTACATTCAGCTTTGGAGTTAAGAGATTGTTGGAATGTGTTGGTTTATTACTATATATGTGAAAGCACCCTGAAACAAATAATTTGAGCATTTCAGCAGATTAATAACTCATTCTTATTTGTGAAAAGTTCTATATGTCACCATCAGCTTCTTAGCTTCCACTTCAGTAGTATCAGTGTAAACCACGTTAGACTACTCACAACTTGAGATAGAGATGACAGATGAAATATGGCATTGATGTTACATAAAGCTTCCCTTATTCTATACAAAGTTCATTGCCCATTACCCACTAAAATGAAAAATGAAGCAAAATAAGAACACCACCAAGGATGGTGACAAGATTATTAAAAGCATTAAAAATTTATTCCATAGTTTTCAATGCTGAAGTTCACTGTTCTCTAACAAAATATCAGAAAAAAAGACAGCAGTCTAGATAACATTTTTAGAAAATTAAATAGAGATGTTTAGGATTTTCTCTAGCCTGAGGGGTGGGGAAACTTGAACCTGCGTTACAGTTTGCAATCTATGTGAACGGTGAACAAATATGAAGTCTTCTACAGTGATTTCCTCCTTCCCTTACACCTTTAATTTAGTTATGGGAAGAAACTCTGGAAATATTCTTTATACTACAGTCTATTTACACACTATTTCAGTGTGCAGAGACAGAGAAAATCAAATAAAGGCCATCCTGTCAAAAGTGATTTTGCCCTCTTTTAGGAAGACTTCATAGTCAACATTCTTCATGCTCTCCTCCCATCTCATAACCGTTCTCTAACCCCTGCCCTGTTCAGATCCTCACCAACAGTAGTGTATGTCCTCCATCTTCTGCTTTCCAGCCCCCCAGTGTTGCCTCAGCAATCACTGACCTCACTGCATGGCAAAGCAAAGGGATGCCAGCACTGGGCACAAGCCATTGTGTAGTGTTACCTTCCTTCCTCACAGACCCAAGTACAGAACCCCACTGTGCTGCTGACACCTCTCTGCATCTAGGTAATGCCACAGTCCCCTTGTAACAGCAAAGCTGGGGAGAGGCTGTGCTATTTCAACCTTCAGAGCAGAGGCTAGACTGCAGGGAGAGTCTCCCTTCCCTAGACCCAAAGGGCTGCCTCCCAGTAAAGAGAAGGTGAGGTAACGCCCATGAGGCAGCACTGCTTCCCTCCTTTTCTCCACATCCCATGCTTCTCCACTTTGGGAACACGCTGTTAAAGTAAAGTACATCTCCTTGCACAACACACCAGTTTTTTTGCTTGATATTTTGTTTCAGGTGACTCAAGAGTATTTCTTTGAACTCAATGAAGAATATGTAACAACCAATCGGAAGTGTCTTCATCACATCACTTAACCTCCAGAATTTTTCTAAAGGTTCTGCCTATCACTTATTCTGTAATAACTCCAGGAGTGCGGCTTCTCCCCGCTTCTCCTATTTTCCACCCCTCTGTCTGATACAGACAACTGTAGTTAAACAAATCCTTCAACTCAAAACTCAAATGTTTGAAGGACTAAGTTGCCTTGAGTAGACCATTGCTGAGACTTGAAGACCACATCTTCAAATAAAGGACTTCCTTTTATTCTATTTTTCACAACAAAGAACTGCTGTTACATCCATCAGTTTTAACTGGCTTAGTCTCACCTATAGCATATACTCACGCTGTCATTTGTAACTCAAGTATTCCAGCATACTTTACTTCTCTTTTTTCTTAAAAAAAAAAAAAAAAAGGCAAAATAAGTCAGTTCATTCCACATAAAATGTAACAGTGGCTGTTTTCACAGCTGTCTGTGTAACTTCTCCTAATCACCCAAGAAAATAATTTAGACTTTCTTTCTGGTGGAGTTCCTAATCAGAGAGGATGCTTTGCTGCAAAGGAAAGCTAACATTATGTCTATGCATTTTTGTAGTATAAAATTGTTAGTTTTGTCACACAGCTCCTGCATTGACACACACTCCATACTCAGCTGTGCAGGGTACAGTCTGATATAAACACAAGGGTTAAAGTTTGATATACTAAAGAAAGTGCATATCAAATAAAAAGTTCAAGAACTTCTGAACTGAATGCTGAAATGCTCGTTTATTGAGTAAAAGAGTTTTAACTAGTAGTGTCTACATTTGCCAGATGTTTAATTAAACATTATTGTGGATCTTTGTCAGAATGCTGCTCATTAGTTAGCAGTAATCGCTACAAGAAAAAGGATAACTTGTGCTGTGAGTATCAAAGAAAAAGAAAGCAATTTTTTCTTAGAGGAATTGAATGGGTAATTTACTTGTCGAAGGTGACACATACCCTCCTGCTTACCTCCGATTAAAAAATGGTCTAGATCTCCACCCATACACTAGAGGACATAAGACCTTTAGAATCTCTCAGTTACAATTTCAAATTGTGTCCTTACAATTATTTCAGTAAAAGCCTAGCAAGTATGTTTATATTGTATTGGATGCAAGCATTTCTTCAACGCTCTTTCAAATAAGGTGAAAGAAAAAGGAATTTGGTAGATGTCAAACCTTTGCAGGAAAAGGAACACAAGCAATCTAAGTCCCCACTAGAAATTAAAGAAAAAATGCTGGTAGTTCAGTGAGAAAAATTTTCACAGTGTTGTGAAAAGAAGCAACACACTTTACTGCAGGAGCTTAGTGGACATCATCAGTGATCTTGGCATTCCATAAGAAACTCAAACAAATCAATTCTGGATAAGAGAAAACAAGGCATATGACAGAAATTCCCTAACATTTCTGTGTGTGAAAAACATGACAACTCCTTAACAATTAATTATGGGGTACTTTTCTTCTACAGGTAAGATCATGATACCTAGTGAGTAGGACATCTAAGTGCTAGAAATGAAATAGCAATTTACTGTCTGAGAGATAATTATATTGGGTTCTCTATAAACTGCAGAATAACTGACAATGAAGTGGGAAAAGGCATCCCAGAGAACATTCCTTACAGTAAATGCCTAAGTGTACTACTTAATACACTCTTAAGTATTAATCCAGTTTGGATATGTCCACCAACTATTCACTCTTGTCAAATAGATCCAAACAAATTTCTGAAGTGCACAGACCGCTTTTTATTTTTGTTCTAGGGATCTTTTAGGCATAAAGTTTCTCCCAGATTTGTAAGCAACTCATATATTTGTAAGCTGCACTGTTGTTCTTCAAAAATTATCTGTACAGCAATATGCTGGAAAGCTGAAATACTACATTTAGAAATCTCATTTTCTAAATCTCTCTGCCTTCCTTTTCGAGCTGCTCCTAGTAGACACTTAAATCTGTCCTGCTTTTCTATCTCTCCCTTTCTCAGCATCTCATCAATATCCCTATCAGCAAAAGATTATTTTCCCACACCTCACACAGATCAGATCCCTACGTTGTCCCTTTAGTTCCTACGGCATGTTCACAGTCTGTCTGTAATAGTTTATGTGATTCCGAAAGATTTCAAGTTCTAAGCATAAGTGGGAGTAGTGGAGCTCCTTTTAAAATGACATGAAGGTTACTCAGCACATCGCAGTCATCTGTCTTTCAAAGCCCTAATCAGAAAGCAATGTATAAAAGGCCAGCATTTGATGTTCTTTACTGACCTGATCAAACATTTAAGAAAAGGGCGTACTCCTCCTGAAGCCAAGAGGGCATCAGCTCAAATTAACTATGTGCTCAAGGACTCCGATTCATCAGACTTTCCAGTACTGCATTTGTAAGCCAAATTGCAGAGTGTACCTTTGCTCTGATGTCAGTCTACCAGCATTAGAAAAATCAGGGTGGCAATCTTGAAGTGATTAAATGCCAGTGTAATGAATTTTATATACTGAAAGGCAAAAATGCCGAGAAGTCTGAATTTTAATAACTGCTCCCTAACAGGCGTGAAGGCTGATGACAAAAGTTATGCTGCAAACAATTAATTAAAATATGTGGTACTGATATGAAAGAGAAAACTGTACCAGAACAGCTTGGGTATGCAAACACTTTTGATTCTATGATCTGTACAAATAGGAATTACAAAGGAAACCAGCACTGATGTGTTTTTTTGTGATGAATGGCATTCGAACCCTGTGAGCAGCCGTAAGGTCAAAGGGTAGAAAGTCTCTGCATGTGTCTTGCTCATGTATTTTCCTCATCTAAAGTATGAATTGTTTCATCTGGAACTTTGACTTGACCTACTGTTCAATAGGAATGTACACGTGCATACTGAATGCTTAGAAGAAGTCATACAAATTTTTTTGCTGCCAACTTGCTTCATTGTGAAGCAGGCTCTTACCTACAGTCAATGACAGAAAAAAACATGAGTCACTGGCACTTTTCAACAGCCTCTGCTGTCTGTGCCATTACCCAAATATAGTTACTATCTTAGTAATTTTGCTAGTCTAGGTTTTACTAGAGCTGATGGAGAGCTAAGAACAGAAGTGTCTTAATAGAAGCCTTTTTTCTTTGTTCTGTCATTGACCTTTTCACTGTCCTATTCATGCAGTTTAGACAGTGGTGTCAAATTTATACATATGCATGACACAAACAGAAAAATGGTAGAATGCTGTTCTTATCTGTTATATAATTTGTACTTTTTCAATGATAAAAACACTATATATATGCGAGAATGTCACAGTTTATACAAATTCAGGGATAAATTTTACCACTAACTTTCTCAGTATGAGATCTTCCCAACCACAAGGCCAATCTTCCTTTCATATAAGTTTTAAGTCAATATAATTTAACTGAGTACATACTGCAGTAACTCCTCTTTACATTTTGAGTGAGAGAGTTAAAGTGAGAGAATCAGCCTCTGCTCATGTCTGAATATGAATAAATCCAAACTATCTGGATAAATCTAGAAAATAAATCTAGAAGAAAGGCAGCACATCAATAAATTATAACGCTACAGCCCATGACCACTTCTCTGCTCAAACATAAATGAAAAAGTTCTAAAAGGATTTGTATCTTTCTTTCCTGTGTTTTTTTTATTTTTCTTTTTAATCTCTATTTGATTTAAGTCCTTTTAAAAGTCACTAGAAGGGTGGCTTTTTATAACCCTTCTGCACCATTTTTACTTACAAAGTTGCGGAAACAATGTATTAGGATAGATTGGGGGGGAATTCAAGTCACAAATTCTTAAGCATTTATTTGCTATGTGACTGATTCCACTCAATATTTCATGAAAATGAAAAAGCAAATGACTAATAACACTAGCAGCTCCTCACAGTGTATTAAGGATATACCTCAGTAACTGTTCCTTTAACTGTTCCCTCCTCCTTTATTCAACCAGACATATGATTATCTGACAGTTGGTTAATATCTTCCACAAAATAGACACTGTAACTGAAGGCAGGCACAGGAACCAGATACCAAACAACATGCAGAAATCTTAAAAGTGAAAACTCTCCACTCCTGCTGATCTGCTTGCGTGCTTTAAGAACAATTTCCCACCATTACAAGAGTAACTGACAGTCATATTGCAAATCATGCCTGACATCACTACCTTTTTATTATGATAAATTCTCTGTTCATCTCTGTGTAGCTGTGAATATTTTTTTTTACTTTTTTTTTTTTTTTTTTGCAGCCCTGTTTTGGAGAAGTCCAGATGTTTGGCAATGATAGTTCCACCTAGCAACCATGGATCTACAGGATGGTAGAAAATGCAGTCGCCTGAATTACGGCTAATCTCCAGAGTATCATTGGCAGCATTCCAACAAATTAAGCTTCCTTAGTCTCCATTTGAGATTTTCAACTGTTGTAAATATTTCACTGTAGTGACATGGATCACAATTCATTAGAATCACACTATTAGTTAAAGGATTTAAGATTAGAGAACCTCATTTTTCATTTTAAAAACTGAGCAACACTCAACCTCAAAAACAGCTGAAGTACAGCAGTCACATCCAAAATAAACAGACTGAAACCAAAGTTCCTATCAGCTGCTTTATGGCTTTGGAATGTCTATATTTCATCTGTGAGTATAAAGCAACTAGGTACATCATCTTCTACAGGTCTTATATTAAGGAAACGCCTCAACAATTTAGATTGCAAATGCCTTCCCTTATAATTCCTTCCCCTTTTTTTTTTAATCAAACCAACAAAAAAGGAAGCAAAACAATCACAATAATTTACTGGGTTGACATAATCAATGTTGAAAAACTAGGAAGAACAGGAATGAGAAACCAACAACAACTGAGGTCCATCCTTTTTACTTCAAAGATTTTACTACTTGGCTCAAACATAATATTTTCCTCAGGGGTTCTGGAAAAGATTTAACAAAGGAAAAAATATCCCTAAATTTCAGATAGTCAGCTAAAATCACACAGGGTACAGGTACAACGATTAGACCAAAAGCATACAGCAGGTCAGTGAAGACAACTCTGTTAAAGGGAAGTATTAAGTAAAAGATGGCATGTGTCGAGTTGCATTTGTACTTTGGGTCATCTTCCTTCACAGAAATTAAAATTAAGGAGCAAAAACATGGTAGCTACTGCTAATCATTTAAAAATTTCCAACAAATACAATCCACAACTTGTAATGAATTGTTGAAGGAGAAAAAATAGTGTTTCCAGGCTCTGTCTCCTTGCTTTTTTGCTAGCTCTTGTGTAAAGGAACTGTTGACTGAGTACAAAAGGTCAATGATTTTGCAGTCAGCAGTGACTCGGGTGAGAAGCTGGAGTGAAAAAGGGAAGTTTTTTAGACATCCTTTGTTAATGTGTCATGGTTTAATCCTAATTGACAACTAAGAACGACACAGTCACTCACTCACTTCTCTGCCCCAGAGGGATGGGCAGAAGAATTGACAAAAAAGTAAAACTTCTGGGTTGAGATAAAGACAGTGTAATAGAACAGCAAAGGAAGAGATAATAATAATAATAATAATAATAATAGAATATACAACCCAAGTGATGCACAATGCAATTTCTCACCACCTGCTGACCGATAAATACCCAGCCTGTCACTGAGCAGTAATTGCCACCCCCTGGCCCACTCGCCCCAGTTTATATACCGAGCATGACATGTCTCCTCGCTGGCAGAGCACAGGAAGCTGAAAAGTCCTTGACTTTAAGCACCACTTAGCAACAACTAAAATATCAGTGTGTTATCAACATTAGTCCCATACTAAATCCAAAACACAGCACTATACCAGCTACTAGGAAGAAAATTAACTCTATTTCCACAGAAACCAGTATATCACCATAAAGTGTTATCCTTGCTCCCTTTTTCGTAGCCAGGCTGATATGTTTGAGAGGAAAATGACAACCTTTCATGCACACAGTCACTAGAGAATGGGATTATTTAGGATTTATAATTTTTGAGTATCAGTGCTTTACCATGTGTGAAACTGTAAAATGGCACAGATCTGGTTCAGAAATAGGCACTGTGCAAGGGTAAAGCACTGCAGCAGGGAAACAAAATTCACTGAAAAAAACCACCTGGCATGACCCAGGAGCACATATGGAACAAACTTAAACAAGTTGATGTTTAAGTGCATTGTTAAAACCTTCCATTTTAATACTGATGTGACCTTGACCTGGAGCATCAGCATGTTCAAAATGTAGTCAGCATGATGCCAGGTTTGAGATTGTAACAGTTTAAATACAATTTGGATAAGAATTTAATCTGCTGTCAATACAATGTACGTTACAAACACAAAGTTAGGCCACAGAACACCACAATATCAAAATCCATTTTACTAGCTTCAGCATCCTTGTTTCTTATCATAGGAATCACCCTCCAACCAACTTCAAAGGAACCCTGAAGACTTATCTTTCCTGGAAGCTACATTGAATAATCTTTGTTAAACCGAATAGCATACTCTGTTTAGGTTTCTCGAATTAAAAGAGGAAAGGATGCTGTGCCGTTGATGTGCACTGGCAACCCTGCCTGCCTCTGGCCCAAGGTATCTAACATTTCTTCTCTTCTGTTGTGTTTAGGAGGGTCAGTTTTCCCCACATTATGGTGGCTTTTCTTCAGGTTGTCTCTGTGACTTTTTAACCAAGTGCTGATCTCCCTTCTGCATCAGTCTTTAGTTGCCGACATTAAAAGATATGTCCTGCTGCTGTAGTTCTACTGTACCTGTAATCAGACGATACTGACAGCCCTTGGCATTTTGAATCAAATTTGTTCCTGTAACCATCACCACCTCTAAGTTCACAGTCACAATCTGAGCCAAGTTATCAAAGATCTACTATTTTAAAAGTGTACATGAACTCAGCTAATTTTAGTTGAAAGGGGTACACAAGTACTCATACTAACTGTTCAACAAGCAGCTCAGAATAACCTGTGACAGACAGGCATTCCTTCTCCTGGCACAGCTGACATATTTACTTGTTTGTCCTAGAAAACAAATTAACTCCTCCAGCAGATCACAGTACAAAACTGAGTTGATAGAGATAGATACAAATACTTCTAGTAAAAGTATGATTATTATCTATTTCCTCCACAGTATTATGACTTCTTGCATTCTGACCAGTCACATCCCAAGGTCAGTAATTCGCACTTCTGGAGCAGCACTGAGAAAGGAATCCAGCTATTTAGTCTCCATTCTGCTATTCTTACTGACTGTCAGTATTCTTTCATTTTTGTGAATGTCTATTTACAGAGAGGGAGGCAATAAATGCTCACTGAGAGGTAAACCCCAGCCTTCCAGTGAGTTTTACAGAATACTGTATTCAAACAATGCCAGATAAGCTGGAAAACCATACAAATACAAAATAATTGTAATTGAATAAATTATCATCTATTTAATAAGGTGTGTAAATACTAGCCAGACAGACATAATGATTGCTTATGTATGGAAAGAGAAGAGGGAGAAGAGCAGGCAAACTACCAGATGGATTTGAAATAGACATACCTTGAACCTGTTCCTTGCAAGTCTGCTGATCCTGAAAAACTGATCTGGTACTTTAACAGAAGAGCAACAAGGTAGGTCTTCACTTTGCAATAACTACGCGATGATTGGTTTCAGATGGGGAGGTAAACTTTCAATTCATAAAAGCACCTTGAGGCTTCAGTCATCTTTTCATTGTTTCCTGTGTGGAAGAAGAAAAGGTGTCAGGATTATGTAGCTGAGGTGAACTCCTTCAGCTGGCTGAGAAAGCACTGCACAGGACAGGACCACACAGCAGCCAAGCCCAAGACAGCGCCCTTTTGCAACCGTGATTGTGTCAGCTGTATGTGAAACCACCACCACAGCCTGAATTGATCACAAGCCTCCTAGAGGCCTTGGCATAAGTTATCAGAGACCAGCTGTATGGAAATCTCTGTTAATGGTTGTGGAGCAGCGTTTACTGCTGCTGTGACTTCAAGCAAAAGAATTTGCCTCTTTCATGTATACCTGCACTGATCAAAAGGTTTAAACATTCATGTGCTGAACTTAGCTGGTCACCAGTCCTCCTGTGTTTTCACTAACCAATCATTCCATGATGGTTCAGTACAAATCACCAGTTCTCTGTCCACTGCCTTTTCCAGAAAACATTTTTAATATCTGAAATTCCAGGTAAGAATCATTCCCACAGAAGAAATCAAAATTCTAAATACTAATAAAATTGTCTCCTCCTCCCCACGCATCTAAGGCCGTTAGAAGATGTTACCACCAGCACAATTTCTGTGTAGTTAGATGATGGGTAGCTTGGTGATGTTTGCATATTTGTTGACATTGCTTCTCCAACCTGCATGGTTCTTGCAGACTGTGTTCTTTAGGATGTTAACATTAGCAAAAGACATTTCATGTCAAAGCCTCATTTCCCTCAGGACAAGTTATAGTTTTTTAACTCCTCCAACTTGTTTTTCACTACTATACTAACGCTGGTAAGTCCCTGTCAGATTAATTCCTTCCTTCTTTCTCTCTTTTTTTTTTTTTATAGACAGAATGTCTTTTATAAGTAGAATCAAATAATTTTCAGGGCTGAATCAATGCCAAAACTAGATGCATTTTCCTCCAGAGAACTGGAATGAATAGTTATTTACACTTCATCTCGCTAATGGGCTGTTTTAAAGAATGATTTCGTATTTAAGTGTTGAGTTGAACAAGAGACTAAGGCAGCTTCATGGTTTAGACAGCAGTTTTTTCAAAGCAAATTTGGATCATTAATTTCTTCTGGAATTAGAAGAATCAACATACCGTGCAGAACTCAGCTGGAGTACCACTGATTTCGATTCAGTTTTATTAAGAAAAAATGAAATATTAATTTGTTCTCAGATTTCATTTCCTATCTAAGTTGTAAGCAAGCAAATAAATGAATAGAAATTGAATTCACTGTTGGTTTTTAATATATAGTCTGCTAGCTTACCTCATTCTAATAGCTAATAATTCACATCAATAACAAACTCACTCAAATTTTTAGAATGCTTTTTCATTCATGCTTTTCCCAGGACATCTTTGTAGAAGATAAGGTGTGTAATATCGTAGCCCAGAGGTCAATGAGATTTTTGTCATTAAGGTTTAATCTGATCTTTTTTATATAAAAAAAAAGGTAAAGTTTAATTCTTGTCTATACCAAATATATTAAGGCTACAACTAAGAACAATTCCAAGACACTGAGATTGTTCGAAAACTGAGGTTTCTTCATAGATTCCCTGATATAGTGCTTGGAGGACTAATCCACTTGCCCTCCGGTCCTTCGGCTAAACTGAACACTATAATCATTCTTACGCCAAAATTGCTTATTATGCGATTCCCTCTGCTTTCACCATCAGGCTGGAAATAAGCATTGATCAGCTAAAGGATCTGGCTTTTGCTTAGCTTTGTTATTTCCATCACTCTGCTGAACATACATGCATACAAACTTTTTCTGCCTTCTTGATTTGATATGTAACCAAACACAATCAGTTATTATGCTTGTAAACCTAATGCAGGATAACATTTGAGTTTCCTTAGGTGTTAAGCTTGTTGCTCCCATTAAAGATAATATAAAAGTCTCAACTACTTCTACAAAATAGAATCTGGCAGTAACTTTTGCAAACTCCTTGAAGAAAACTTGCTGAACACCCAAATTAAAGATTGCTAAAATGTTTTGGTTGTACAAGACCGTCAGAGAGCCATAACATTGAGTGAGATGAAGAGAGACACCAAAAAGGACAAATAATTCCCATTTCTAGGGAAAGCTATGGTTGCTGTCACTAAAAAAAGGGATTGCAAGTTCACAATGAGAGCTGAAATTCCTATCTGGCTGATAGAAAAAGCCTGTGGGGGTGGGTAAGGAAGAGGAAACAGAATGAGGGAAAGATGTACAGCGGACGGAAACGTATTGCTATTCTTCCGTCCAGTAAAATGTATCTTACAATCATTTAAAGATTTCTTTTAATCCCCTACAAATTCCATTGAGCTACCAGAGGTATATCCTCAATTTAAGCTCTGAGAAAAATCAAAGTTTTTTAAGGAGCTTTCAGACCCACTTTTACATCTAAGGTTTTTCTTCTTGCATGGATCATCCACAACAGAGAAAATAAAATTGTGTTTATAAAATTGGATTGCTTATCGGAAGAGCACTCAAACAGAATTCAGATCCTTTTGGAATGGATTTAGTTACTTACAGACCTTCTAAATATGTATCAGCTTGAAAATGTTATTTTTCTTTGGCCAAGCTCTCTCAGGTTACATGCACATGGTTAGACAGAAATGAAGCTTTATACTAGTCGCTTGATTTCTGGAATAAGGGTTTACTTTTTCTGCTTCCACTGGAAAGATTCCAAAGTAAATATTCATTCTTTCTGCAATGCTTATTCAAAATGTGGTGAATGTTGCTTTGCAAACTATCCCACTGGAACCCTGAGGGACATCTGGCATTCAGGTGACTCTGTATGGATACTCATTATTGCAATCTAAATTTAAAATCATCTGTCATTACCACTTTGCTATGAATTTCCCACTTCAGGTGTATCATATAATTATAGAATAATTTAAGTTGAAAGGGATCTTTGGAGGTCATGTAATCCAACCTGCAAACACACACACATTACCAAAGTAGGGCCAACTCCAAAGTCAGATTAGGTCGCTCAGGATCTTGTCCATCTGAACTCAGAGTATCTCCAAGGATGGAGATTCCACCTCCTCTCAGGATATGCTTCAGTGTCTGACAACCTTCATTTCCTTTTATCTAATAAGAACTTCCTGTGCTGAAATTTTTGTCCTTTGGTTCTCAACCTTTCACTTCTCACATCAGAGAAGAGTCTGGTTTTCTCTTCACTATAAACCCCCCTTTAGGCACTTGAAGACAGAAATTAGATCATAACCTTTGCCTACTCTTCTCCGCATTGGACAAATCGCTTACACAATTTGAAGGAAGGCATCGTTGAACAAGTAGCAGCAAGCAGATACCCATGATGCTTATTACACACATGGTTTTATATTAACTTACTAAATAATTACAAAAAGTGGGGAAAAATAAACAACTTACATTTATCAGCTCTGCATATTATTTGGCCTCTTTTAGTCTGAAGTAAGAGATTTACTTGATCTGGTTTTGCCTTCCTTAATGTTTAAAGGAACGTATGCTGCTGGTGGTGAGAGACACTGAGGGTGGTCACCTTTTGCTTGTATTGAAGGATGTCTTTCAGTTCATCCTCTTGTCTAATGAGGAAGACTGAATCAGTCAATCAATAAAATATTCACACTACAACACTAACTTTGATGAAGTTTAGTTCCCAGTGTAGAAACCAGCAAATTAGAATGCGCAGTGAAAGCCAGGGGTTTTTTGGCTGATTTTTTTTTTTTCTAACCGAAGCTACCAAAGATTTAAAAATTATCATTCTTTTGCATTTGTTTTCTTGTATCTGTACAGAATTGTGTTCCTTAACAAAAGTGATGTATATGGTTTGATGATTAACATCTTGATTCATTAGACGAGATGTTATCATTCGCCTTGCATCTGTAACCAAAATTACAAAAACACACGCAAGGAAAAGAACTTCTGAGAACTTCATGTTTTCAATGACTAAATACTAACTTACCTCCTTCACAGCAGTTTAACATTTTTTAATCAAACATTCTTGAAATTAGAATTATTATTCTTAGATAGGATGAAGTTTATAATACAATGTTTTATATCCAGGGCAGTCATAATAAAGCACTGTTAACTACTTTTCTGTCCATAAACATAACTGTTGTCTAAAGAAACCAGCATGGTAAAAAAGAGAAAGTACAAAAGGGAATTCATGCAGTGGCACACACTAAGTCCCAAATATCTGATCTCATATATTTACTTCAGTCCTGAGTCAATCCTTTGCTCTGGAAAAATTCTGACTTTCTGAAGAAAGAGTAAGCTTTACCAAAGGGTTAAACATCATAAAAAGCTGGGTGGGAGTGTTGCAAAAAGCAATATTATGTATTTGGAGATAGGTAATACATGCTTGAGAAGTATTGTAATAAGAAGCCCTTCTTGTTTTAGCTTTTTTGTTTAACTCCCTATGGATTTTTTTACGTCCTACCCTACCTGTATTTCACCGGTAAAGAAAAAAAACAACCTTATTTAAATAGTGTTGGTAAATATTGATACCCCTAAAACAGAATACAGTGACATTTCACCTGTATGCATAAATAGCTTGAATTGACTTTTTTTTAAAAGAGCTACTAAAGAGTAAAACGGAGCTCATGATAAGTTGAATTACACATACGACGGCAGAAGAAACATATACTTGGGAAAAAAAATATACAATGCCCAATAAGAAAAGTCATTTTGCTTGTGTGTCCCTTTAAACAGTGTGCTGAATCTTAGGTTTCTTGTGGTTCTCACTTCCTTCTATGCAAGAAATGTAAGTCTTTGAAATACTCTGTTATTTGGGTACCAGAAATGTTTCTTTTCAATACATCACAGAAAAAACTACTGAAGGAGAACAAAAACTGTCTGAATGAAGGAAGAAAAGATAGCAGTTTGCTTACACGCTTTTCATCTGCCAGTAACGTTTTTAGTTAAGTCACTTCGGACTTAATTAAAGTTAAATTAGTTCTATTCATCAGACTGAATAGAAGTGCTTAATACTGATGTTTGGCTACACTATACTATAAAAAAGGAGTTTTATCAATCCCACAGTAACATTATGAGGACCCAGGCTATGGATCTGAATGCATAATTTTGGCACTGCGTGCATCTTGCAAGCTGGTTTGCAAGTCACTGTAGGAAACCAAATTCTAAGTAAATAAGATTCTCCCTGCCCCCAAATTCTACCTCTTCCACCATCAGACAGAGGATAAGTATCACCACATCAATTATAGCACTCTGAAGACACACACAAAGAAAATATAATCAATAAAGAAAATACTGTTTTACTGCTTTTAATTGCAAAGTGATGCAAAAATGCCAATATGTATTTCGCACGCCTTTGGCCAATGGGGGTTTCATACAGTTTCTTCTGACCCTGTAGCTTAGGGTCTATCTATATACATATATCTTTCTCCCTACAATATAAGACAGGGTTCTTGCTGGTACACCAAAAAATTGAATGAAGTATTAGAGCTATATGTTCTAAAGTGTCTTTAAACAGGGGAAAACATCCTGAAAGAGTCTGAGACTTTTACCATTTCAATAACTTGACTTGAAATATGAACTCAGAAGTACTTGTATCAGCAGAAGACAAAATACATCATGGTAGTCGAATGAATAGCAAGTGGAGTGCAAGTGGAGTCTTTTCTGCCAGAGCAGGTGTAAAGCTCAATTATATTTTAGGTGTGTGCAAACTTTTGATCAGCAGGCTCACCCCAATAAAGGACAAATACTTCTCCTGGGAATCTTCTGAACTGACATAGGCACTGCGTAGTTGTGCTGTCAACCATCCTCAAGCTGAACATAGTTACATGTTACTAGGATCCTTTAGGCTACAATTCTTCCACAATTTTGACACCTAGTTTGACAGAGAATTTAATAAAAAAATATGAACAAAACTAATTTGCAAGGCAAAGAAACATGAAATATTTTGACTCTAAGCCTGTATTTTCAGTTAGGCACAATATAATGGATCCATATGTGAAAATGAATAATGCGAAGAAACAGAAGCTAGGTTAATAGACTATAAAGGACAAAGTTTGAAATTGTATGCTCTAGTTTAATTCCATAATTTAACAATCAAGTTTTTCATTAGGGAAATAAAATAAAACTCTTGCAAAAAGGAATGAAACAATCTACCTTCAATAGTAAAGACTTTTCTCTGCAACATGAATTTGTGTGACAGCATTTCATTTCAATACAGATAAAATGGAAGAAGTAATAGAGCAATCTAGAAAGAGATTATAGATTAAAAACTGAAAATGAAATCTCTTTGTGCATTGGCCCAGTGGAACTGCTATATATTTTACGGTTTTCACTGAATAAGGGAGAAAACAAGAAGAAAAACTTTGTTTATTTAATTTGGGGGGCAATTAAATAAGGGAAACATAACTTTTGTGACTGCAGGCTGCTCATTACCATCTGGCATGTGGAAGAGACCATATTTTAATATTTCGATCAGATTACCTATAAATTTAACTTTGGATTTCAGTGTCACAGAGGGAATTGTAACTCAATGGAAACACTACCTTCTGTACCCAGCCAGTTTCCATTTTTTAATAGTTCAATATCTATCTGTTTTGGCTTTCATTCAGAAATAAAACAATCCACCCATTAGAACTTAGACTGTATCCCAAAACTTCTGATTAAATACATACATTAACTTGTATCCCATTCCCTCATACACCAGTAGTGGTAGAGGCCTTTTAAAAGATCCTGTGGGTTCCCACCGGAAGACCTATCACTCAATCTCTTAGAAAACAGCCTGAACAAAGCTCCAGAGAGCACTACATAAGAAGAAATGAAGCTCCATTCAAAAAGGAATAGACAAGATTACCCAAAAATGAGAATGTACCTCTGTCTGGTCCTGATCCAATAAAACAACTCAACCTGAACTGATCAAGACCTTTAAATAGACATTGGAATTAAATTCTGTTCATCAGATTCACATGAAAGGTATATGAATACTGCAAGTCAACATCACTATGCATAGGTTCCAAAGGCTTTGTAGAACTGAAGTACAATTTTACTCTTTGAAAATAGCTTGCATGAAATATAGGCTATTCTGTGAAACTTTGAATCATTTTTAATTTTTATCCCCTCAGGCAGAAAATATATTCTTTTAGATAGTACAAAGTGAGTTCAGGATGGGTTGTAGGGGGAAGCTGGGAGAAGGCAGCTGAGAAAAAGTGACACAGAATAATAAAAGTATTTTTAAAGGTCAGTGAAAATAAAATCTACATTAAAGTTACAGCAAAATGTTCTCCAGCTTATCTGGTTACTGGAGCCTTCTAATGTTTTTGTACCAAGTGACAAGATCTTTGCAATCACTCTACGTAACAGAGGAACACAACTCTTTAGATCTCCTGCAAAATACCTTAGTTCTCAGGGTAATTTTAAAGAGCTGGCAAGTTATTGTGCACTTCATTCATTGTGAGTAGACACAGAAGAACATCACCATTAGACCTGTTTCCAGAGTAGATGAATGTGCAAACACTGCTGGTGAGATTACTTTATGCATGTAAATTTAAAAACCATTTTCCTTTCATCATCATGCACATGACTTTGAAACTCACTTTTTGCAACTGCCATGCCAGTAAATCCCAATTGCATAAATGCATATGGTAAGTGAACAAAAAGGGAACACACAGAAAAATTATACAATTTTAAAACATTAATTGTCATCCACCTCTGCTGCTTAACAAAAACAAAAAAGTGATTCATGTTCTCCTTGAATTCATGCCCTTACAGGAAAACCTGAGAAATTTTCAGTAGGCTATTCATTGTTCCTAAAAATGGTGCTGTATTATACATTGTAAAATGTATACCTTAATGCAGCTGGTTTAAACCTCCATCATGTTTAATGCTCTTAACACCATCCTTCTAACACATAGAGACAAAGTTTACTTTTTCTTCCCTACAGTTTTCATTGGCAGTTTATATTCCTCAAGCACCTTTTAGACTTGCTATCACACTACTCCTCAAAAAATCTATAACATTCTTTATTGTGTCACTGCAATTGATATGCACACATACTGTATATAGCCAGCAGTAAATTTCTGCATCTAAGGATTTTCTCAGGGAATCTGTATATTTGTCAATAGACATATTTAGGACCCAATTTTTTCATATGCAAGGCTACATGCCCCAGAGTATAGTAAACGCAATTTTATACTTATTTTGTATGTGGAAGCGTGAAATGCAGATTTACAGATATAGCTAGAGTGTTTCATTCTAGCTATTTATGAATGTAGTGCACACACATCCAGAAATTAATATGCAAATCCTGCCTCCCTTAATGCTTGTGGCAGAATTTGTATTGACTCTCAGAAAGACTAGTCTTCACCTGTGATTACTGAACAGTAGACTATTTTTCTGCTAGTTGAAATTATGAAAACACTGAGAAGACACCTAATTCTTAAACAACTTGATATTTTTGGGGAGTCCATGTCTTCTTTCTGACTGCAAATTTGAAAAGTTCTCTTTTTATAGCCCTATTAAAAGTCTCTGAAGCCTAAGTGTTTGTGCAGCTCAGCATTCTTTCGGCTCCTAGTAAATAAAATATACCCACTTAGTTGCTCATCAATGTTCAGGAAAACTTGAAAAAGATAGCCAGCTTCTAATATGTCCCAAAGAGCAAGTAGTTACCTGGACTGCCCTTCCCGAGTCCTAATGTTACAGGCATGTTATTCCACTGGTAGCAGAGTAACTAACGATTAAAGTACGCATAATCCACATTAGATTTGCACCAAATTATTCCTGTAGAGATGTACTCTGTTTCTTTGATCACCAAGCAAGCAGCCACACCAATAAAATGAATTCTGATATCATTCACAGGAAAGTTTGAAGCCAGAGTTAAATACACACTGTAGTTCTGACTTTTTGTTCATTCATTTCCATAGGGTAATGAGCAACATTGAGTTTATACCACTAATTTCAGCACCATGTTACAATCTTTCTACACTTTGGGGACATTCAAGAGGTATGGTCTTCTTTCTAATACTGAATAATACTGGGGCAATGTAAGTTTTCCTGTCCCTGGTATCTTAGTTCTTGTGTAGCCCATTACTTTCATCTGTGATGCTTCTGGGTTTGTGTTCTTTATAGTGCCAGACCTTGTTCCAAAATGACAGTGGCCTGAAGTCAAGTTTAAATGGTAACATACTTCATTCACAGTCAGAAGTTTTTTTGTGAATGTTCCCTTTGTATTATACTATTTCTTCAGTTATTCAAATTCTACAGCTCTTCACTGATCCTTGACCCACAGTACTCTTACATAGATAACAATTTTTACTTCCACTTTTGCAAATACTCCTCAAGAGGGTAAACATTTGAATATCATTATTGAACAGTCAATCTAATTACTTTAACAGACCTGTGGAGATTAATCTGATTCTGTGCTGTACCTTTTTGGTTTTTTTTATAGAATGTGAAACTCATTCCTGCACAAATGCTGTACTACAAACATAAGCTAGATATAAACCAGTAGATTGAGAATCAGAGAGTGTTATGTCTTTACTTGGTATTATTTACACTTAAAAATAATGTCCTGGAATCTAAAAATATCCAGGTAAATGTTACGCCTCCCTTTCTGTCCCTCCACCATTTGATTTAACACCAAATCTAATAATGACATTATCTATGTTGATTCATAATTCCATGGGATGAGAAGAAATACTTGCTTTGAAATACAAGAATGCAGATAAAAAATATGGAAGAGAAACATAAAGCTGAGAGTAAGGTAAAGAAAATTGAAAAAATAATGCAAAAACTGTCTCTACACTACATTTTCCATTCTCATTGAATATGACAATCAAATAACGCTATTCAGTCATCATGTAAAACTTGCCTGCCTTACCTTCATCTTCCTTCATCCCACTGATATTAATGCAAAACCCAATGTCGAATCAAACTAGGCTCTGGCTTTAATGGTCCACTGATCTTAAAAATATTAGTTGCCTTTTGCATAGACAAAGAGATTACTTTAGCTTCAGCTGAAGTGCCATTCCCCATAGTTTTGTCAATAACTTTCATCTCTTGCTATCCCAGTTCTCCTTTCTTCTTCATTACCAGCCTTCATTGTGAGGTCAGTCTCTCCCCCAACACCCCTTTGGAATTCTGCAGATTCTCCTCACTGTTAGCAAATCCAACTGATTCCCAAAGCCCCAGGATTCTCTGTTCCTCTCCACTCCAGTACATATTGAATCATTGTTTCTTTATTTTTTTATCTGTTTTTATAAAGAATCTGCAACTTTCGTATGACATTTCCTCAAAAGGCAATATTTCTGAAAATTGTTCATTATATTCAATCTTTCACATTGTTTTTTGATCTTCATGCAGTTATTGAAAATATTCAGTAAATCCTCTTCTAGAGCATGTATCAGGGAAAGACACCACTACTTCACCTTACTTTCATCTTCATATATTTCTGCTAATTAAGTTTCCAAATGCACTTTGAAAATTCCATTTTTCTTGTATCATTACAAGAGAATTGTACATATGATGACAGGTGCAATTTCTCTAATTTAGATAGGAAAGAGCTTTGATCAGAATTGCAAATTTGTCTAACTGTTGGACATACAGAACTCCAAATTCTATTTAATTAGAAACCGTAAGTCACCTCACAAACACAGGACCGATATTTCTTTAAAATCTACTTTCCTTGAACCTACAGTAGCATTTCATGTCACTACTGGTAAAGACTGCAACTGAGCCTTTTTTGCTACTTCCTTTGAGCATTTAATATTAGCATTAATAAACTGCAAAGCAGGCA
>KZ505806.1:242266-284819 GCA_002844005.1 Limosa lapponica baueri | reverse complement strand
TGATTTTACCAGGAAAAGAATCTCATTGAAAAAGCTCTGATTATTGGCATGTCTAAATTTAAGAAACTTCAAACAGAGGATTTTAATTCACGTAACTAAAATGATAGTGGTCATTTCCAAATGTCCAAATTCATTTCTCTGTGGGGTAGATGTGTCCTAGACATTCAGGAAATCTTTCCAAGTTGAGAGAGGAGGTCTGGTCTCATCCATTTCAGTGAAGACAAACTGTCCCAATAATACATAGACAAATTAATTTCATTTCCAAATTCAGAGCTAAATCTAGTTATAAAACATCTCAAAAGTTTCAGAGTGTTGAACTAAACGTTTTGTAATTGATCTGTGTTTATCTCCTATTAAACTTTCTCAATCTGCCACCTTTTATCTTGTGAAGTTAACATTTCTTAATAACCAAATAACAAATGTTCATTTCAGCAGAATTTGGAATGCTTTAATGGTAAACAAGAAAGGTTTTAACTTCACAATTGTTCAGGGATTTTTCAGTGAATAACTCCAAAATCTGATGCCTGAATTAAGTACTTCTGAGCTCTAGTGTTTACTGACATATTACTACAAACTCCAGGGGAGTTTTATTTTGTTCACTAGGGCTTGATTGTTTGGGTTGGTTTTATTTTCTTTTGAAAAGTAGTTTCCACAGTTTGTACATATGACATGACCCATAAAGGTCAACTGTTATTTCATTTTCTCCATCTTCCCCTTCTTCTCCAGACTTTTTGCTGTGGTCTAAACAATTTGCCTTCCAACTAAGCTCTCTGCTATTGCTGTACCACTTCTTCTGATAAAGCGTAAACTGCAAGATCAATGCATTTTTTCCTCAGTCTTCAGCTCTCTGGATCCCACACATCCAGCTAGATGAGAGACAGTAAAAGCAGTATGCTAAGGTGAAGAGCAAATTTTAAATGTTTTAAGGCTGCCTACCTGAAATTTAATTTCAGTAAATATCAATACCATGCCTGACATGGTCAGTACAACCACATCAGATTCACAGTGCTGCTTACTTCAGACCACCCTTGATACATCTTTCGGGAATGTAAATTCAATCATTTTGAAGTATTGATTGACTTAGTTTGAAAATCATCACATGCAGTGACTAAGGATTTGATATTAACCCATATGAGGCTTAAAGGTGAGTCTTTCACTAAAAGTCCATGGAAATCAGCTCTCCACCATTCTAGCTATTTTGGGGGGGAAAAGTGTATAAAACCAGGGTTGTTTTAAAGTCCTTCATCCATAAGGTTAATATAAGTCAAGACTATTAGATCAATTTAGCAAAGTATTCATTATTCTTCTGTTAATCAGTTCATTATTTTCTCAGATTGCATTTAAATGCTGTAACCAATATTTTCATAAACTAATTTCACTTCATGAATAAGCAGTTGCTTCTAACAAAAAAATATTACTCAGAATAACAACAACTGTAAACAAATTTTGGTCTTAGTAAGGGGTTCTGGTCATATTCTGATGGGAATAGTAACAACTAAACAAATACATTAGACTTACGTTTTTATTTTGCTTTGACAAGTAGATGATTCCTTCAGGAATACGCCTATTGTTTTTTAAATCTGACTGAACACACCATACTTAGTAGTAAAAGTCTTGGTCAGAGCAGTCAGCTAAATTATTCTCTCTCCTTCCCCTTTCTTTCTGACTTTTTGAGGATCTTCATAAAGGACAGCTATTACACAGATATTCAGGAGGAGGTAAAACCAGAGTACAGAAATAAACATGTGCAACATCCTTCACTCAGTTACGGTCTAGATCTTTCCCTAGTGCTTTGCATTTTTCAAGCACATTCTTTTACATTTTAAAAACATGCTCACTTCACCACTAAGTAATATTATCACCAGCAACAAGGAAAGAGAGCTGTGTTCCAACAAATCAAGAACAGGAAAAAGAAAAAAACATGCTACGAGACATCCATTATTTTAATACCCCAAGTTATATTTGTCTTTCATCTCACTCTCACTCTCTCTTTCCGTAGAATGTCACCACCTACTATTGTCATGACTGAAATTAGTCATGAGGGTGAGAATACATGATGATTAACACAGGATTTAATCAGAACATGGACTAACAGTAATTGCATTAGACCTGGGTGGGTAAAGGATTTTTTTCTTAACTATGTGAAACAAACAAATTTTTTCATTTTCTTCACTTTCAGAAGATTGCTACATTCTGATAATTTCTTTAAAGGACTGAGTGAATAGATTATTTTTTCCACTACTCTATTTTTATTATTTTCCACATTTTTCTGAATAGCTGCATATTGATGAAAAAGGAAGAACCCTTACTTTGAAAAATGCTAAAATGAAAGATGCAGATTTCTCCAAATGTATTCCTTTTATTCCCTTGAAAGAACTACTGGCCAAATCCTCTTCAAATTTGCAAGTCATTTCTATTACTTTTCAAATACCATTTTCAGTAAATAAAAAATGGCTGCAAGAAATTAGATTTGAGGTACATGCCATCTCCACAATTGTCAAAGAACACTTACTGTGATTCTGACTACTAATTTTAGAACAAATAAAATATAATCTTCACTTTTTTGTCAATTAGTCTAGAACCCACGGTTGTGTGAAATCCATGTTCTTTTAGAACATTCACCTCACTACTGGCATTCACCTGCATTAAAACACAAACTTTGTCTAAAAATGGAGAATTTAGACATTACTTTGTAAACTTAAAAGCACATTAGATGAAAAGCCACACAACTATTTTTTAAAGGATTTAAATTTAAGTATTCTATATATCAAAAATTAATTTTAATTGAGTATTTGCACTGCATATCTTCTCAGAACACTGTCTCAAATGATAAGTAACATCAGAAATACTGGAAAAATCTTATTATAGATAAATGGACAGTAATATTATGACAGTATCAGTTTCTCATATATGTATTAACTTCCTATACGTATTTTCATAGTGGAAATTACTGCTCACCTATTTCGATAATAAGTGTATTTAAATGCAACTTTATCTCTCAAATCATTTTGCTGCTGTAGTCACTCACCCAGCTCAAAATACACACATGTAGCCCACCACAACTTTTACATAAATGTCTCTAGTAACTGTTGGACGTGGGGAGGAGAAGATTTTGGCTGAGTCCAAACATCAGTTATCATGAGAATACATTACCATGTGTATTGCAATAATGCCCTTTAAATGAGGCTAACTTAAGATAGAGTAATATTAAATAGAACAATTTAAAGTCTCTATGGAAAAGGACATTAAAGTACAACTGAAAACAGCTTTTAAATGTCTTTTGTTTTTCTCTTCAAATTTCTGTGACCAGCAAAAAGTATTAGACCTATGATAGGCTTTTAAAAACAGTTTTAAAAGTCAATGAAAAATAAACATTTCTGAACAACTAGATTACATTTCTCTTAGACTATAATCAAGCTCAGCTTTATTCTGTATAATGAAACTACTAGCAGGTGCTAGGTGCCTCAGGGAAGTACTGTTTCCTAGTGACTCCTTCCTTAACATTGCTATCTGTAGAGAAGCATATTTGCTTACAGAGTAACAGAATTTGGATCTAGGGCAGGGGAATCTGTAGAGAAAATATTGAAATCACTTTTGACTACAGAAAAAAAAAAAAAAAGATGTTTTGCAATTTTTAATGTCATTTAAATTCACAAATCTCAGGAAGGACATAAATTTGAAGTCATATATCAGAGTGTAAAGTAACAGCTCCTCAGTTCAGAATGATGTTTGTTTCATAGGTGTGACCATAGTCAGAACCTTGATCAATTTGATTTTAATGCTAAGTTTAAATCAAAACCCCCTGAGTCAGTTCAGTCAAATCAGTGCTGCAGTGTAAAAAGTTCAGCAAAGGTCTCCATACATGTCCCTTTACATATCTTGAATTTCTCCTTGCAGTGAAGACTGTATCCTATTTGTTACAAAATGCTTATCCACCAATCTTTGCTCTTCTTACAGACCCAGAATAAGACACAGGTAAGTAAATCAACTACCTTGATTGACTCAACTTCTTCAGCTGTGAAATACATAATATGAATATACCTGCTGATTGAGGATGCACGAATGCTGGCATACATTCTCTTCTGCTTCCACATAAACCACAGTGTGCAGGAGACACCATTTCTTCAAATGACTCTGCATACATTTCCATCTCCTCTTCTGTCTGGCAAGCAAACACCTTTAAAAATCCATTGTAGGGGATGGACCATATGGCTGCACAGCACCATCTGCACCCTACAGAAAGATGAAAATGCATTGGTGAGTGCTCCCAAACTGAAAAAAGTATGCTAGCAACACCCTGTGATTTCTTTTCTTTTTTGCCCCAGGGTATTTCTAATTTCAGAAACTTAAGGCCAGATAGTATTTTCCATAACTATTTCCCCAGTCTAGCAAGGCAAGAATCCCATTAACAGGATACAAAATCCCATTAGCTGGATATTGGGTAACCTGCCTATGCTGCAAGACCCAACACCAGAATTCTTGTCAAAGCAGAAGAGGACATAAAGCAGCTGTCAATCAAGCTAAGATTGATACCACACATCGTATCAACCCCTTCATAACTGCAGCTATCCCAGGAATTAATCAGGTCCATCCCAATAGAAGGAACAGTCACTGTTTAGCCCTCAGAATTTATGTATTACAATGTACAGATCCCTAATGTTTCTGCTGGAGCACAAAACTACCCACTACTACATAAGCTCTGTGGTCGTTTAGTCCCTATATAAAATCAAATAGACTTCAAATTCAGCATGTGACAATATTTTAGCACACTTAAGAATTATGTAGAAAACTCCATGCAGTGTAATTCTACTGCTACTACCCAACTTCGTCCCCAAAATTCCTAAGGTTGTAGAATATTCTACGATGCATTTTTTGGCATACTATACAGGCAGAGGCATATACATGTAATAGCATATTGTACCATCAAAAATAGAGCATAATAAACTTTGTCAGCAACAATCATAGATGATCTTAGCAGCTATACAGTTTTACAGCTCCATTAACCTAAAATTATACTAGCTGATGATTTTTCCTGTCAAGTATATTTGGAATCCACAACAATCCACATTATTTCTGCTATTTTCTTATTGTAAACAGTTACCAGGCATAACATTAGTAATATCACAACAACCTGGACTTTGACAAATCATTAATTTTCCTAGACAAAAAGAAAAGAAAGCTTACAAAGATATACAAAGTAGAAAATATAATGAAATTTGGTTAAAAGGAATGACAAGTGACACACTTGCTCAAACCCTTTGGTGATGACATGTGGTGACATAAATCTGATTACAAATTTGTTTTTGCTAAGCAATAGTTCCACTAACATAGGAAACCATCATGCATCCACATGGGGGCCTTTGCAGAGGTAGGCATGGACCCAAGTAATCAATCAGTATGACCAACCCATGCTCAGTCTTCCCCTCACCTATTTCTACCAACAGAATCACTCACGGTGTTGGCTGATTAAAATACCTTTGTTGTCACCACGGGTTTATTTGAAAATAACTGCAGTTATTGACCTTATACAAGCAATTACATATATATGCATAGTAATCTTTCGTATTTTACCTACATTACTACATAATCTCCATAACAGGCTGTTCAACAGGCAGAAGAAGTGTATGGCCACCTCTAACCCCTTCCCCTCCTCCTCCTTCACCACATCCCCTTTGATCCCTCAGTCTCCTGCCTTTTCACAGACACCGGGTGCCAGGGCCAGTTCAGAGCATGGCGTGCCCTGACCAGCTGGCTGCTGCATCTCTCAGCCGGCTGGCATCGCTGACACCGTATAATTGACACTGATTTGGATCTCCTCCTTCTATCCAGCCACCAATTCACACAAGCTTGTAGACCTTTCATGCCTTTGAGATCTCTACCCCCTGTCAATATGGCTGAAGCCAGGCAATGACTTCAAAAAAAATTAGTGATAAACTTGACAGCTGCTCAGCAGGTAAGCCTCATCTCTTAAGAAACAAGGCTGATACCTATGCATTCAGTTTTTCATGAGTGAAACTGCAGGAAACAATAGAAAACTCTGAAGCATAACACGACAAAGAAAACGGACTAGTTACAGAGGTTTCTGAATTTCTAAAGTTTAAGTAAAGCTAAGAGTTGAACTTAAATTATCAAAAACATTGAATCTATACACAATGAGAAGTGCTGGGAACGTAGGTATGATATGCTGCTCTAGTTGCACAAAACTAATAGGGGGAATTAAAGTGAAAAACGAAGCTTAATGTTAACCAGTGGAGTAGCAACAGTAAATCCAAAATAAAATGAAAGTACATAGAATGAAGGTATTATCTCTTGTGTAATTGTGTGTCTGCACCGTACGATCGTGGATCCTAACAAATGTGATTATCAGCCGCCTGAATGATAGGCATTTCATCAATTCTGCACCAGTCCAGTAAGCACAAGTGCTAGGAGCAGCAAAATTAGGAAGATGCAATAAAACAAAATGGCCTTAACAGAATAAATGGCTACCAGAATTACTGAACCTATTATTCAACATACAAAATACAGAGTACTCTGCATTGCGATATCTTTCTGTAGCTATAATGGTCTATCCATATAAAAAAATATTCTGAACTAGGGACATAATATCTGACTTCAGGCTGCAATTTCTGCCTCTAACCACTATGACCACCTGTGATTAAGATGGCCAAACACAAATATTTACAGGACAAACCAAAATGTAATCTTTTTATCTTGAAATGAGTAGCATGATGTAGAAAATGGAAAAAATAAACAAAACCCAAACTAAACCAGAAACGTGAATGCCCTCAGAATTATTAAGAATGTTGAATATTTTTACACTCTTTTGATGCAGTGCCAGGATGAGAGTTTCAATGGGGAACTCCACGGCTGCACCTGCCAGTACTTCAGGAAGGAAATGGATCAGGCAGTACCAGCTCATTCTTTAAGTCTCCCTTTCATAACCCTACACTAATAGTTTAGAGACAGTTAAGGGCTCCATATCACCATGGTTTCAAACATCAATTTTTTTCATTTTAACTCAAGGAAATAAACAAGGAAACATGTTCATCGGTATCAAGATCAAAACTTCAGGCTCTTCCAGAAGTAGCATTCTAGTCCAGGCCCACCATCTTCTCTACGGATGTCTTAATTTTAAATATATTTCAGATAGGGCCTTTGAGAATAACAGTTTCCTTACTGCTGGCACAATTACTGTTCAGAATTGCCACTAATATATTCACAGAGAGGAAACCATGTTAAGTTTGAAACAACCTCGCATTTTCAGGTCTGCATTAACCTTTAAATTGCTATTACAGCACCGTGAAATCCCCTCTGTGCTAAATAGAAGCAGTATTGCTCTAGTTAAACTCATTTTTTTCAAGTTTTCTGCCTGCAAGCATGATTTGTTTTATTTAGAAGTTTCTGCATTCCCCACTGTTTAACAAGCACACACAGCTGAAGAGCTCTCTCACCTTCTCCTTTGTTCCTGCTGTGCCAACTAAGCAAACTACTGAGGGCTATTTTATCTAAAGCATGACCTGGATTTGTTAACTCAAGTAGAGCAAGAATCAGCTGATCCTAAGCACATACTAAGACTTTTGTTTATTCCCCCCCCAAAAAAACAGTTGAAGCTGGTGGTGGGATGAGGAAGAAAAATGGAGGAAAGCCAGGAAAGGTATTTGCTGCACTAAACTATATTAATGTTAGTATGACTAGGAATTTAAAACCCCCTTTAACACTCAAAAGTCAGGAAACACAAAGTTATGGTTCCCTCAGGCATCATAACTCATGCTTTTGCACACATGCATTATTTTGTATTACACTCCGCTAAATTTATAGGAACCATGTGGATATGTTGTAGTTGTTTCTTAAAGTTTTAATATTAAATTCTTGACTAGAGAACATGAGGTCATACAAGAAACATCCAGCAGTGCATTACAGAGCCACAAGCCTGAGTCTGTCTGGTCTCTGCAAACAAACAGAAATTATATGTAACACCTGGTGGTCTTTTGCTGGAGCTTGACTATATTGTAAATACTATCAGATCTAACTAGCACAATGTTCAGCAAGGATCAGCACTCCACATAAACAAACAAAAAAGAACCCCTGTGGTTTGCAGTGCGTCAGCTGGACAGGAGTTATTCAGTAGTCAAGGTAGGGAAAGATGAGTTCTTAAACTTCTACATGTTGATATGTCATAAAAACTAAAGAATTGCAGATCTTCACTACTGGAAAAGTGAGTAGTGAAAAGCTATTCAACCTTCTATGACACCAAGGACTGAAGAAGAGGGTACAGAAGGAATTTGAAAAAATATAACCATCATTACATTTATTGTTCCACGTAGCTGCAAGGTGCCTCAAAAGTGAGCAACTTTCAAGCCTGCTAATCTCATGAAGTTGCATATGACTTCTTAAGCAGAAAATGGTTTACTGAATTTTACAAGATTCAGTAAATGTTTATTTACTTGAAATTTAAATAAAAGTAACTTTGCAGTAAACTCGGGATACAGCTTGAACTTCTAGTCAGACAAATAACATCTAATATAGTCATGCCACACCAATTTTTATTTTCTCCATCTTCATCTAATCGTTGGTTTCCAGATGGTATTAACTTATGTTAATATCCTTCACAAACCATTGACTTGAGTAGTTTCTTTATAAATGTATTTGTTACCTGTCAAATATCAGAACTTTCTATGCTTAAAGTTATTCACAGGAAAGAGAAATATTTACATGAATGGCTTGTATTGTTTTTAAGATGTTTTTCGAGCCTATCCTGATGTAACTACAAAGAGAGTAACACTAACATCATGTTAAAGCATGCATAGCCACAAGCATTTAAAGGCAGTGTTGTCATGCTATGTCATGGGGAGAGATATTGCAAATGGCAGGACTTTTTGCTAGATTAAACACATTTCTCAAACTGTTCCTCTTAACTCTGCTGTCGCTTCAAGGAATGTCTCAGCAGGGAGGAGGCAGTTTTTCCTATCAATCGTTTTGTAACAGCATTTGGTAATGTCCCACATTTAAGCCATGTGGCACAAACTGTCCATTTTACAGAGCTTGGCAGGAAGCACTACAACACGAGGAGGCTATCTTCAGACTCTAGAATATTGGCACCATAATAAAAAAAGATTTCCTTCAAAAGTATCTCTCCTGCAGCAAGATATGGTACCTTCAGAGTCACCAGGCTGTGCTATATTTGGTACTTTTATTGCACTCACTCCAGCTCTGATTTTCCTTTGGGGTTTTCAGCAGTGTGTTTCTAGCCCTTTTTGTCATAACACAGAGAGGCCTGGAAACCAGAACTCTTCAAGTTTCAGTAACAATGCAAATTTAACAAACTTATTAGTTGCACCTCATAATTTGGGCATTTGACTTGTGAGGTTGAAGCTCCTGAGTTGGCAACACTTCACAATGTTATAAAATGCTAATACTTCACCCTGCATATGTCAGCACTCAGAGAAGCAAAGGACTTGTTTAAAATAGCACCAGTTGTCAGTCAGCTCCAAAAAGACAGGCCAGACCTTCCCCTGGCATTCAAAATCAGGATGGAGAATCAGGAAAGCCTCCGACAGACAATACGGATGTCTTTTGCTATCAGCAAACACCTAACTCTCTAGCTCACCCCTGAGAAACAATTTCAGCGTGAAAACAGCCTTCCTCTTCCAGATCACAAACATTCCCTAGAAACAAAAACAGGTTTTTGTCCTCAAATGAGCTCATCTGCAAAATGACTGGAATACTTTGAGCAACTTCAGCTTCTGTGCTGTGGTCTCTAGCATCCCTTACCAGACCAGATGACTTGACCTACCCCCAAACTCTTGACTTTGACCTGGCAGCAAAGAGCAGCACATTCCTCTGATAATCACCAAAGAGGGAGGCGAGTACTTCAGCCTAACTCATCTAAAATATCTTTTTTTTTTCCTCCTATCAGTTTAAGATGTACCATTAATAATAACCTAAATGACCTGAGACAAAGTCATGTTCTCTAGGGAAAAAGGAAAAAATGCAGGCAAAAAAATGCATCAGAGCAAGACAGTTTAAATAACTATGGTGGATGACCCGCGAAGTCAAATGTATGTACAACATGAGGAGTCTAGCTTGGCATTAGAGGAAGCAACCTGATTTTATGAAGGACTGCAATTATTAAAGTGTGAGGAAACTGTATATATTCAGCAGCTCTGAAAATCAGCACTGGCATGTTATCCATAGGCCTAGAGAGAGTAATTTTTAGAGCCCAGGTTGGAAAACTTCAGTGAAGTATGAGAGCGCATCACAGACGTCTCAGAATAAAGACGCAGCAGAGCCGGGAACACATTTCCGGCATTGGCATTCTGTAAGTCTCCCTCTTAGCACTATCATTTCTTCTTCTGCAATACCACAGCACAAGATCGTTTGAAGTGAAAGACAAATTGGAAGCTCTAGGCTGATAGATGTCTTCTACAATTTATACCCATGCATGTAATGTAACCAAATTAGATTTAAAAAAGAGCAAATTATGTTTTACATGCTAAGAACTAGCAAATAAAGGGAAGAAAAAAGAAAGGGATTGCTAAGTGCATTTCTATTAAATGTGAAAAAATCACACAGAAATATACTGGTTAAAAAAGGAGCAAAGAACAGCAGGAATGATGCAACAAAGTATTTTCCAAGCAAAATTGAAAGGAAAATTGGAAGAGGCAGGGCAGTACCCAGCAAGTCATTGCCTTGAAAGATTTGACTCAAACCCTGAATGCACAAGAACAAGCTTGAATTTACAAAAAAAAGGGTTTGTTTACAGATAGGTAACACCTTGAAAATTCAGAAAAAGTATAAAATTGGTAAACAACTGTGCTGAGGATTTTTGTTTCATGTGAGACACTGCACCTGGATTTAGAATAACATATAATGCAAGGTTTGCAAGTATGCATTTGTAAGATGATACTTTTGATGGAGAGGTGTGATGCAGGAGATGGGAATTCATTTTGCAAGTCAGACACACATCTTCTGCAACTCCTTACCTTGAGCATAAGCCTCAGCCAGTCACTCCCATTCACTTTTACATAAAGAAATGTCATCTATCTTTAGTATCCCTCTCTAAACTTAGGAAAATACTGGTTTGACTGGGACAATCAAAGTGCAAAGTACCCCATCATTGTTAAAAAGTCTGAGACATTCTTTTGAACCACATTTTCACTGAAATACAGAATTTCCATTGCGTCCCTTTTTAAGCCATGTGCTTAATAACTTATCCATTTCTATAGCCACCTTAGCAAAGTAGGAGACAGGGACCCTTGTAAATGGTCCTTGCATGCTGTTTAAATTATATTTTTTGGTCACTCATCCCAATTACACTTCTTTTGTCACCCTTGTCTCTATGATCTTGCAAGCATTCTCTATTTCTCTGTCCACATATGGTGCGTGCCTTGCTGTACTGTACTGGGGCTCCCTTGGGAGCAAAGCGTTACTACAATGCATTCAGCAGCAAACCCAGCAGGATACTAATGGGCTGACTTCATTAACCTTTGCTGATTGAACTGTGCTCCGTATTTGCACTTTGCACATTTGTGAAGTCTCATAAAGATTCATAAAGGGGATTTTAATGGCAAAAGAGCCTGTATACTAAATTATCTATCTACTGAAGAGTGTTTGTAGGTAACAATAGACTTTTATTTTTCTCTCATCAAAGCTGTGGCAGCACTTGAAAGGGCAAACAGAACACAGGAATGGATCAATACAGGAACTGCACAGATGATAATTAATGTAGGGAAACGGCTATTTAGGCACAGCAACAGAAGCTGCATTCACTAGGTATCCAAAATAAAAGGAGACAAGTTCTGATGAGAAAGAGCCATCAGATGGCATTAGCACTAGCTGATGAGGCATGGGGAGTCCAGGATGACATATGCCTTTCCCAAAACATTGCTGTCATCCCTCAAAACACACCATGCAAACCAGTCAGAAAGTTGAGTTGTGGAATGACTCCAACAGAGGTAGTTTTTGAGGGTAAATAGCTTGCCTTTAAATTGCCTGTATTATTTAAACTCCGTAACAGTTTTTTCAACCTATTGCATTCATGAAGATTGAATAGCTGAAATTCAAAGTAATTTTTAAGCCACGCAGAAGGATGATCTAAGGATGGCAACTTAGAATTATATATATTTTTTATATAAAAAAACATAATAATCTCACCCTGACTTTATTAAGCAAATAGCCCTTACACGTTAATCTCTTAGTTTCTCACCTTCCCAGTGTGATAATGAAAAGTCTGTAGGTTACAATGTAAACTTATTACTTGCATTTTATTAGGTCAATCCAAAGAAAACTAAAACAAGAGTTGTGAAACTAACAGTTAAAAGACATGGAAAACCATAAGTAAAGAGTTACAGTTGAATAAACATAAAAGCAAATTTGAGATTGCCATGTGAATGAGCTACCAAAGATAGCAACATGATGATTTATTAGTGTTAGCTTATATTTTTAAAAAAAGGAGGACAACAGAACAAATTTTGATGATGTTGCTTTATATTAGACAATGGGTACCTTTCTGGCTGCCATTTCAAGGAAACTCAATAGCTACTCTTAGCTGGAAGAAGTGCCCTTCCCTCAGACCATGAGGAAAATTAAACCCTAATTCTGTCTTTCAGTTTAATCAAAGTCTGCAGAAGAAGCTTAACTGCACTGCACAAGTGGGGAGAAAAGGTGAAACAACATAAAATCTGCAAAATCAAGAGAATGGAGAGAGAATTTGAGCTTCTGTAAGTATTCCCTATTTATACTTTGTTGAAACAAAGCAATTCAAAACATTAGCAATTCGTGTCATGTTCCTGCACTGATTGCCACACCTTATGAAATTGCGACATATCTTCCTAAGCACTCTTCAAAGCAAGGGGAAAAGCTTCATAGCTCATCAGTAAACATGAAAGAGTAGTCTTACAGAAATTTAGCCACAACATGTTCAATTATTTCAGCAGAATCAAGCAAGTCTTCACATTACCCTTTAAGAATGAACTGAAATAGGAGAAAAACCTATGTGAGGGTTCAAATGTTTTAAAAGCTTTGCTCCACACAATGGAGTAGAATACAAAAAGAAAAAAAGGTACAGTTTTTTGGTGGCTGTTTCTCTAATCTTTGTACATTACTTGAACAGTTAGTAAGAATTATTTTCATTAAAACTGTACTGTTGAGGCAGAAGGACCACACTTTTTATTAATTACAGTTCTTCATAGATGAAAAAGATTACGATCTTTTGTAACCAGTGATCTGGAATGCTGTTTCTCTTTCTTTTCAAAACTCAGATAGGAATATTTAAGATCCAAATTACCTCTTGGATGATACTTTGTGCTTATTACCCCTCCCCAATGCTGTTAAAATTGATTCATTAATTTTTAATCTAAAAACAATTAATGTAGGATGTGAAAGGTTAGGTTTGAAATAAGGTGTGATACAAAGGGGATGGCAGGCACCCTGATGAGCAGCAGATTGGCTCTGATCTTTTGCAAGCCAAGTGAGATGTTGTTGTTCTGCTATGGATGAAGGGGCTCATTATCCCGAAGATAATTGCCCAGATGCCACACCAGTGAGGTCACACTAAACTGGCTGTGGTTGCTGAACTAGTATTGGACCTAATTAACAGTTAAGGCTGCAGGCAGCCATTTTGTACAGACCTCTACTTAGATGCATAGCTTTGCCATCCCATTAACATTAACCATTTGCTCACCCTCTTTTTTCTGCTGAACAGAAATATCAGTTCACCTGTCAGAAGAGCAAACACTTTGATGTTATTTTTACAGCATTAAAATTCATGCTTTCAATCATCCTGCTCTTATCAACGATCATCAATCATTTTCATCCCAATGTCAACTAAAGATTTGGCATGTCTTCTTGTTTGATGCAGAAAAAGACTGCATCAGAAATTGAGAGTAAACCTGAAGTTCTAAAAAGAGCTAACTCACACTAATAGGAAGCATGACACAACATTTTAACTTTCTATCATGACTATTTTTTCCTGCCGTCTCTCATTCTGGATTACATTCCTTACTTAATAAGGTGAAAGCATGAATTGAGACCTTTTGCATATGGCGCTTTCAGAGACCAATCTATTTTTTAGCCATACCTGCCTTAGAGGGACAGTTTAGTCAATAATACAGCAGGAAATTCTACATTTGCACACTCCAGAGCCCCTTGATTTTAATGGGTATTCCACAAGTGCATACAGCCGTCTGAGTGGAGTTCACTGAAGCAACAGAGGATTTGCCATGACAGCAGCAGGCAGGCCAAACAGGTAGTTTATAAATGGTCTTTTTCAGATGCTATAATTTCTTCCAGCTTCTTCAGCTGACATCTGGTATCTTATTATTGCCTTGAAAAGCAGCAACTGAAACCTGATAATTCTGCATTTCTATAACAGAACTGAGAGGAGTTTAAACTGTTTGCCCTTGTGAATTCTAGTCAAGCTTAGTATATCTTTATAGCCAAGAAGTACTTAATATCATTAAAAAAGAAATCTGTTTTAAGATTGCAAAAAATAAAAAAAAGTCAGTTTCCTCTTTCAAAGTTGGTTATGTTTAATCAGAACAGTCACAATCATTTTCTAAGAGAAAGTGAATCATTCTGGGTTTTTGTCAGTTTTCACCAAGGGGAAAAAATTTTGGTGTTAAGCTGTTGTGAGACAGTACCTGCCCTACTTTTTTTTCTCATTTCAGTCACTGAACGAAAAAATCTCCTCTCTCAATCCCAAATGGCCAGCTCTATTCTCTGGACCATTTAACCATTACAGGAGCTCTTTCCCAAGTTTTATGTAGAAAGTGATGTCATTCCTACACAAGGAACGTGCAAAAGTCTGAATGACCTCCAATGTTGAGAGGCCTGCTTTCAGTTAACATTCAGCGGTGCCCTGCTTTACTCTTGCTTGCCAATTGAAATGTTTTGCCATCCCCTGCAGCTTCTGAAACCCTAGTCTCTTTTCAGAGGGCTGATGCTCCCCATAGGGTATTGCAATACTTCTCTTAGCCAATAATGTTAAATAAGGTCAGTTTCTGTTGTGTGGTCTTTTTGTTGGTGTGTTTGGTTTTTTCCTCTGTACTTACATTCCTTTTTTTTTTTGGTCAGGTTTGGTCATCATAAATATGTATCATTGATGGGCTAGGATTGCCTAGCTTTAAAATTTGGGCATGCACTTAAATATGTATATTATACATACATATGTATATACACACACATGTATTTGAAGGAGTGTCACTTTGGATGCTCTTTACAGCAGTCTCCCGGGTTTTTCTGACTGTATGAAGCTATCAATGTTTTTCACTGCTTGGAAAAAAAGTCAAAGACAGGCAGTATAAATGGTTAGTGATAGCAAAGCAAAAATAAAAAGAAATCTGAGAATGAATCTCTGGGAACCTATAACAGCTGTCACAGGATGGCTGTAAATGGGTAAAACCTACACTGGAAAGAAGATACAGTGATTCTTTTTTAAGGGTGTGCAAGAGGACTCCATACAATGTAAATCTATCCTGAAGAGAACTTGCAATGATTAAGAATACTTATTTTGAATATATGGTAGGTAACAGGGGCTTTTTTTTTTTTGTATCTAAACCTGAAAATTACAACTTTCAAACCAATTCCTAACAATAAAATTGTCATTGTCTTCTTTTTCACATACACATGTAATTTTACGCCTATGTTTTTGTCACAATTCAAAGGTTGATTAATTAGCCGAGCACACCCTGTGAGAAAGGCAAGCAACTGTTATCAAAATGCAGGGCTTGAGATCTGCTATCTCACTAAAATTATTCTATATGTCTGAGCTTTAGTGGTTCTGGAGATTTTAACTGGGAACAGAGAAAAGATAGAAGAGGAAAACAAACACAAGGTCTGACATGGGAAACAGTATACCGACTTTTATTTAAGACTTTTAAAATGCTGTCTGATTCAGTGCTTGCCAGTCCAACTTATTAAATCATTTTTATCAAGAACCTAATCTATTCATCTACTGCTCCAGAGTGCAAAATGTCTGATTCGCAAAGATGTGAATCTTTCGAAAAGCCTGCTTTTAAAAAAGATATTAGCATTTTCTTATGGAAGTATTCAAAATGTTTTAATCATTGAAGCAGCCTTCTGAAAAGAAATCAAGTTTGGGTTTGAAGATGTGAGTAT
The DNA here is from genome assembly GCA_002844005.1 of Limosa lapponica baueri. NCBI lineage: Eukaryota > Metazoa > Chordata > Aves > Charadriiformes > Scolopacidae > Limosa > Limosa lapponica. The sequence goes on along the minus strand of KZ505806.1, from coordinate 268,703 downwards.
ATTGGCTAAGTTAAACTCCAGATTTTACATGTTTTCATGTTATTACGTATGACATTATACTACTATAATCTAATATTCTGTTATGGTGTCACAACAGATTAAAAAAAATTAGAGCAACCTGATTACAGATCAGCAGAATCACAGGAGCTTAAAAGGCTTTACAGCATATATACATAATTAATATATATTGGACACTGAAAATGTTGGGAGTCCTGAATTTGCTTGAAAATGAGAGCAAACATTAAACAGATGTCTCAGTCCAATGTAAAGATAAAGAACTTCCAAAGCAGGCAAGCATACCAATAGGAAGGAAAAAGAGAGATTTTCAGTTTTATTATTAATGTATCTTTAGTAGCAGTTAGTTAAACTGGACTTGCAGATGGACAGATAAAACTAAAGGTAAATGTTTTTAATGGGAAATTTGGAGTGATTTGTTCTTTTAGCAATTACAGAAGTGAAAGTCACAGTGCCTTGGTGCTTGGTATCCAACCTGATCAAGTATGTGCACATTTTGGAAGAACCACTGGAGAGCAACAAAGATTTGGAACAGAAGCACTATTTATAGAAAGAAGCAGCAAGGCCCTGAAGTAACTGAGCATGGGCTCAGCATTCTCCACTTCCAGTCACAACTTTGCCTGCAGTGCAGATACTTATATTCTTGACAAGTTGCCTTTTAGCACCATGATGACAGAAGTTTGCTTCTGCAGATGGCAAGATGGGCATTGCCCTTGAAATAACTTAACTTACATTAACTAGGTTTCCTAAACTAAGTCCATCAGTATAACTTATACAACCATTACCTGTCCCATCTGAGTGTAAACGAGGCTATATAAACTAGAAAGACAGCTTTCACCTTCCTCACACTACACTGAGATGCTTGTTTTGAAGACCCATCATAAAGTTGGCCTAAATATGCAAATAAAGAGGTGCTCTGTTCCTTCCCAACACTATGAATATTAGTGTGGTATTTCTGTCCATCGTATATATTAGATAGTTGCCCAGTTGAAGTACCTTAATGATACCCTAAGCAAATGCTGAACACAGTACTCAAACACAATTTTGTATGTCTGGGATATACAAGTCTGTCCTGCTACAATGTTTGCATTACAATTTTAGACTAGCATTAGTGAAGACAGTATTACAGAGCAGGACATTTGCTGCACAAAAAGGGTACTTAGAATCGGAATATGCAAGAAATTATACTGACTTGTAGACTGGAAACAAACTCCAAGGGACTATCAGTATAGTACAGTAATGGAAACGAAAGTCCCTGCTTGGTTAGTTTTGGACGACTTGAACAATTATAGATAAAATATTATACTGTTTGACAGCGCTGCTTCACTGTAGCACATAGAATTTACAGATACAGATGTACGTTCCTGCATTCACTTTACCGTTTTATCGTGTACTTCTTTCAATACTGTTTCTGTTTACTAGCAATGTACAAAATCACAACGTTATAAAACTATTTTGAACTTAGCAAGAACAGGCTGTTCAGTTGACAAAGAAAAATATAAAAGGAAAGACAGAAGCTAAATAAAAAAGGCTAAAAAAATTAAAATCGAAGTTCAACAACTTATAGTACAATAGAGAGCATAATAGAGAGACACCAGAGCACTCTGGGTCCAAGTCCTAAGTAAGCAACCAGTTCTTACCACAAGCTCTCTCCAAACTGCAGAATGGGGTCATGTGGATGCTCTATGATGGCAAGTGTGCATATCTGGACTATGATCTAGATTTTCTTTTTTTTCTTCTTCTTCTTCTTTATGGTTTTGTTTTGGTTTGGTTTTTTTTTCCCTAGGCTGACAGTACCAAATATTCTCTCTGAAATTCACTGTCTGTCTCTGTCCTGTCTAATTCATGCAGCAAACAACCAACTATCTATCGTCCTTCTCCTTCACCTCTGTCATATCTGTTGTGGCCTGGCTCTCCCACCCAGCTCACAGAGCCAGCAAGATCTGCTGATTGCTATACTTGACAGTTGGACTCAATTTACACCATTAATTCTTAAAAAAAAAAAAAAAAAAAAATATCCTTAGCTCAAGACAGCAGTGTCTCTGAACATAACAGAGCCTCACAGCATCAGAGGGTTCTGAAATAGTAGAGAAGAGCAATAAACCAAACTGGAAATATTACAGAGGAACAATAAACCAGACTGAGCAATTTTGTAAGCTTCCTCTGACGTGGTTAATGTCAGGGGTGGGGAAAAGCAAAAATTGCACCTCTGCCTCAAAGCTCATTCCATCACATCCTGAAACTACTGTGCCTGTTTGGTACCAGGATACCTGCTTCCCAGTGAGAAATTGATATGTTTCTGTCTCAATCTGTTTAACAGGTATGCGCACTTGAATAGCATAAAGGTACAGGAGTGATTCAAAAGCCAGGAAATGACAAGAAGAACTAAGGAAATCAAACACCTTTCCATTCTCTCTGTAACAGGTTCCATACCACTTCAAAAAACAAGTAAATCAAAAACCAGCCCTCCCAGTTTTTCTAAACAGTGAAAAAATAACAGTAAGATCATCTTTCCCAATATCAAGAACACTGGGGTTTCTGGAAAGCAATCTGACATTCCCAAGTAATCCCTGCCTTTGTCCCCACAGGATATCTTTCTTCCTTGCAACAACAGAAGATATCAGGGTGCAGCTTTTTCAGGCTGGGAAGCTTACACATCTTTCCAAAACCATTGCTTGGTTCATTTTTATGAAAAACTCGTTGTAGTAATTGAAGCCAAACTATTTTCTTTTACAACGGTTCAGGGAAGAGAAAAGAACGTAGCACCAACCACTGTATTATTCCCAGCACAACTCCAATCAAGTTCCCTTTGCTGGTGTTTGGTTCTCCCACTACCCATAACACTCACTATAATCTTCGAACCACCCTGTGCAAATCCACGCTCCATGCTTAGGTCACCAGTGATAACGCAATTTGATCAAAAGCAGGAGTCTTGTGACAGTGTTGCCTGCCTCAGACTGCCCTCCCCCTCCTTTGGACTTCTATGAACTTTTTTCCTCTTTTCCCCAAACTGAGTTCAGAACAGAGCAGGGCACTGCCAATCTCCCTAACCAGTGGAGAGTGAGGGTTTGCAAGGCTGTATGTGGCACTGTGCGAACATTGACAGATGTTTCCACAGCCTGGCTGGAAACAGGAAGAAAGCAATGCTCAGGTAAATTAACTCACAGTCTGCCTTGCTGTGTAAGCGCCTGTTGCCCAGGTTATGCTCCTCTGCATGAATCACATTCCTTCCTTTCTTTTTTGCTACTAACACTGATTAAAATTCCTTTCCAACTCTTCTTCACCCTTCCTCCAAATCAAAGTCATCTCATAATAACCTAAGCAAATGATGCCACCACACTGCAGCTATTTTTTCTTCCAAGTTATTTGCCCATTTCATTCCAAGTAGTTTCACAGTAATGGAAACGCCATTCAGAGATGAATAACTTAATCCTTCTCTTAACGGCCTTCCCTATCTTTTCCGTTTGATTTGTTGTCTTTGCTGGCTCGGTGTCTGTTTAACTGATATTTCTTGGAGCAAAGACCTTATTTTCTAAAATATTTGTACAGTGGCTAGGCAAACTTATGAATATGCTTTCATAACTGCTTTCATTCCAAGAGGAGTGCTGCAGACAAGATTCTAATTTAAGTCATTACAGCCTGTCAACAAAGATCAGTTAACTTTGACTTTTCAGGTAATGACCCTTTTTAAATATTTATAATGTAAAATATATAGAAAAATAAATGGAATTAACTGCACAGTGCAATTGCTGATTTTCTAAGCTGTACAGAAATAAGTATAGAGGACAAGGATGAGATTAGTTTATTTGAAGAAAGACTGTCTAATTTTATTGTTTAAAATATAATAAGTATATTGCAAATCATTGGACAGCCTCATCTAAATCACATGGAGCTTTTCTAAAGAGCCATTATTACACTGGAATTTAGTCTTCCTGAAAGAGGACTGACTGGTATGTTACTTTTATCAGTTACATACGTGTCTGTCTTGTGCACACTGTAGAATTTAGAAATTCAAGGCAAGAAGAGACCAGCTTCATTCAGTGTCAGACTTCTAGCACAACATTGTTCAGCATAAGAAGTCACACACAATCAGCAGCTTGTTCCAGAAACTCCTCCTGGGACAGTTCACTGTGCCTTACCTTCCCATGCAAATATAACAACAATTAACCACCAGCTTATATGTAATTCAGAATGCCAGAAATATAGATATATATGTAAACTTAATAGCAATGTTTAAGGTGTCTTTGTGGATCCTTTCATTTTCTTTTGATCTCCCCATCACATGGGCACTATAGTTATCAAGTAATACTAAGATAATTAACTCCACAAATTAAAACTGCTCTGTCTGTTGCCTATCCCTTGGTCAGATCAGCTATTTCAGATCTCCTGTCTTGTTTCCTTCTGGAAACTGCAAAAACTGTAACTTTAGAATATGGGACTGTCTGGAATCACAACCTCATGACAATGGCCACATCTCCAGACACTCCTGCTGTTCATAGCCTTTATTTTCTATTACAAGTACTTCCTAGTCTCGTCTTTATGGATTAAGGGTAGCTCCCAGGACCCCAAAGCATACCAAAGTTTGGTTTGATTTGCCTTAGTTGCCTCCACATATATCTGCAATTCTCTGCTGACCCAGACATTGTTTTTTTTAATTATGGAGACGTTTTTTGTTTTCAATTCTCATTTGAACAAAACGTCAAAGATTATGAACCACACTTCACTGTCTCCATTATGTAACTTAGCAGAGATAAGAACAGATCATAGGCTGAATCTATATAAACCTCCAGCAGGCACTCAAGTATTTTGACCTTTCTTTGCCACCAAATCATTATGTATAAACTCATGGAATACACGTTACACCAATTCTTCACTGCAACCTCATAGACACCTGACTGGTGCGTTGTCTACTACAGCTCTTTCCCATGAGGGCCCAATTTTTTGGAAACGACTTGCCTAACTTTAGAAGCTTCCTTAATGTCATGCTTTACCTTGAAGAAAGCATACAGCATCTATGATACTTCCCTCATACTTTCTCAATGTTAAGGGTACTTCCTGCATTCTTTTCACCTATTATCCTAATCCGTCAACATTACCAGATTTAGCAGTAGTGAATACATTTTCATATCAAGGTACTTGTTCGCTTTTTTCCTCACTTCTTTCAAACATTTCTGTCACGTGTTTCTTTTTATCATAGAGAAGCAGCTTCCACTAACACATTTGTACAGCTATTACTGCCAGAGTACATTAAGTGCTCCAAACCTAATCACATATAAGACTACTGCCAGACAATCTTGAGTTTTGTTGGAATATAATGCTTGCAGATACGATAGAAAACAAAACACTGCTTAAACTCTGTCCTGATTATTTTCCAGAAAGCTTCAACTCTGAATGGGGCTCTTTCTGCACTCATTCTACTTCTCAGATTATTGTCTAGTTTGTTTTATCCCTTTACTGTGTAAGGGCCAAAAACCACTCAGCCAGCAACTGGCAGAGGGGGTCTATTTCATTCAGTTCCTGTGTATTAACCTCTCTGCTTTTCACCACCAAGGCCTCTGTGCTTCAGAAGTCTATCCAGCCGGCCTACGGCAGGACGCCTTTATGGTACAGCTCACTGGTGCCTCAACCTGATTCACCAGCACCTGTCCCCTGCTATCGCAGGTCTTTATGCACTGCTCTACCCAGTAGAACTAGAGGATTAGCACTACTTCTGGTGACTTTTGGATCAGTTTAATCGGGCTCACCATCTGGGTCATTTCAGCTCTCTTTCCAAACCTGTAATAATTACCACTTCTGAATCGGTCATTGCTAGCCAGCTGCACTGAACTAGAGTTCTATGACTGGCTCATAATTAATTCTCTTTAAAATAATTGTCATTTCTGAATAAATAACAACTGGGATCAGATGGATGAAAAGAATTTTCCCTTCCGCCCCCAATTACCAGTATAAAAAAATACTGGATGTATCCTTGGCATATCTTGCTCAGAACAAATAAAGTTAGAACACATTATACCATCTAAAACAAATGGCATTTGTTTATACAGAGCAAAGCTTTGTGAACCCAGGACTGTGTCTTGCTCTTGAGTAAAAGCTACCTCCAGCACATCAATTAGCACAGAGTAGTTTAATTTATGTTCAGCCAAGTAACACAAGGCCTTACAATGAGGAGGAGAGCCAGAATGAAAGGCACTCTGAAGGTAATGCACTCTTGAGCATGCAAAGGTTGCAGGCAGATTTCGACACATCTTTGATTCACATGTTGCAGCATGTTCCTATTACAATTAAAGTAAAAAAAACACAAAACCCAAGAATAGTCAGCAGCCTGTGAAGCAGTAGCCTATCCCTGCCAATAGTCTTAAGCTGTGTAAGATTTTATACTGAAGCTTGCCAGCAAGCCCCTTCGTTTTAGCTGCCAACCACCCTGAAATGTGGCACCTCCTGCTCAGAGGCTGGGGCAGCAGTGGAGCATCTCTGAGGCACCCTGGCTGCTGAGGCACTTGCCACCTACACCTGTATTATGGCCAGTGTCTTAAATTAAGGCAGAGCAGATATTTGGGTTCAGCCCCTGCCCCCTCCCCTCCAATCAATCAATTCTATAATAAAATGCTTTGAGCAGTTAAAAAAAGATTTTGATATAAAAGGTTTTGATCCAAATGCCCCACCACCACGGCGCAAGCGGTGGGGAGGCTGTTACCTCAGAGGTCTCTGAGGGCGGCCGGGCCGGGGGAGGCCGCTGCGGAGGCCCAGCGAAGGCCCCTTCCCCGCACCACGGCCGCCCGCCTTTCCTGAAGACACATTGCCACCTAGCAACGGCACAGTGTAATCTACAGCACACCAGCAAACCCTCCCAAAAGATGCTTTTTAACAAAAACCCATCCAAACACAAGTAGCCTGCCCCTTCAGTGGAGTGACAGGCTGTTATCCCTGGCTGCAGGGAAGGCCAGGCGCAGGCCGGGCAGAGGCGGGGGGAAGGCCAAGGGGGGCACGGGGCAGGCAGCTGCCGGCCCTGCGGGATTTGGAGAGAGAGGCATAGCTCTGTGTCTCACCTGACAGCAAACCCACTGTGCCTGAAGTACCTCCACCGGTGGGAGAGATAGGTATCAGTCCCAGTATTGCTGCCCCTGGAGCGGGGAAGGCCCTGGCAGGCGTCAGGGCAACACCTTGTTTCCCTCAGGTCTTCGACGAACGCTTGGCGGGTCTCCTGGACCATCACTGCTGCTGCGTCCACCTCAGGAACTGATGTTTCCCTGGGTGAATTTTTTCTTACATTTTGATGGCTGGGACTGACTGCCAAGGAAGGAAAATAATGGGTAAAAAAAAAATGTGAACAACTTTCATTCTTTTTCCACAAATATAAATGTGGGTGACATAGTGGCATCAGCTCCCTTTTTCACCGCAACCCAGTCAGCCTGCCCCGCTGTAAGGTTATTTGGTGACAACACCCCTCCTGGGCAAATTTCACTAATTCAAATTTTCTCCGATTCCTTCCTTTGTTTCTTCCTTGTGCTGCTCATGGCGTAATGCCCTCTTGCATCAACCTGCTCATCACCACCTCTCTAAACACCAGCCACTCGCTCCCTGCAGCAAGATGGTGTTTGGGACAGCTGCAGAGCAACACCCATCTTCTGCCCCTCCGCAGGGAGGGAGGGAGTTTGGGTGTTTGCATCCCATCTGCAGTTGGTAGAGCTGGCATGATGCAAAGCCACAAACTTGTTAGGACAGGGGGCCGAAGAAACGGGCAGAAACACAGCAGGCACAGAAGAAATGAGGTTTAAATGCTACATCATGACAAAATCATTATTTAACCCCTTTAACTGTCTTTTGTGGTCATCTTTCCACATGAGTGCATAGGCAAGAGAGAGAGAAAGACTCACAAGAATAATTTTTAAAATGTCTTTGAGGTGGGATTAGGAATATTTTCTTCATGCACTTCCAAGGCAAAAAGTTTGTATTTTTGTTATCCAAATTACTTCATATCTTTATCTTATATTTTGCAATGTTTTTTTTCCCCCCACATTTTGCACTGTTCTTAATAGGAAGCGGAGACTTTTGGGGAGATCAGTACCAAATTTGCTATTACCCAAAGTAACTTGAGTTTAACTTTATCCTGCTAAAAGTTCTAGAAGTTTTGAGTACCGAATAATGATTTTAATTACTAGTAGCATCCTCTCTCATTACAACAAAATATTAGAAAAAGGAACGGGGTGTCATATGTTGAATCAACTGTACTTCCTCATAAAGCACATTGGAATTATTTGAAGGTTTTCAGTGGGGACACCAGGTCAGTAATGTAGCCCTGCAATGCTTAAAGAAGAAAGGAAAGGAAATAAAAAAAATAAAAATAGAAAAAAGAAAAAAACCCGTGCAGTTATTTTAATCAATAGCATTCCCTGTCAGCAAGGCATCTACAGGTCCTAGAACAAAGAAATGAGAATGCATTCACCGGGAGGCTAACACATCTCACAGCCAGCTGCTGAGACTGAAGTGAACAAATTCTTTTGTGAACCTGTGCAAACCTGAAGTCAAAAGCACCTCTTATTGATTTAGTGCACAGTACTGTACATTGACACTAGCTGTTGTTTGCTCTATAAACTGCCTTGCAATAACACATGCTCTTATAGAGGCCTTACACAACTGAACATTTTGATGAGTAATACGGTGGTGCTTAGAATTACCAACCTGGATTGCAAATATTTATTTCACTGTCTCCTCAGAAATGCATTGGAAAAAGAACCTCTCTTTGAAATTGCACAGTGGCTTCATTGACCTTTCTCTAACACATTTCTAGAAAGTATGACACTCAGCTAAAAATAAAATACTTTCAAATTATTGATGTGGTTTTGCCCCAAAACTGTAGGTACAGTCAAGTAATCTCTTCCAACTGTAGAGAAAGTTATTTCGTACCTCACACAAATCCATTGCAGGTGATATTTTGAGGGTTTCTTTTTATGATATCTCACATTTCAGTACCACTTCATACTTCTTTAAATATATGGCCCAAAAATCCAAAGTAAAATATGTTAATAGTGTTGAGATAATTGCAGGCCCACATACAGATGAAAACACAAAAAGATGGATATATGCAGCCATTCCAAAGATGGCATTAGAAGAAAGATAAAAAACTGTGAGGCTAAACACTTCTCAAATCTAAAAGGTAGCAGTTCTGATAGACAAATCTCACTGGTCCAAAGCAACATCATAGCTAGAGCATTGATTGAGGTTAAATTAATGCCTGCTGAATGTGACCCTTCATTCAGGAGTCCTTACACAGGAGTTTTTGAATTATCCAAGAGAGACAAGTGCTTTTTACATACCATCTCGAAATACAAATGTACAGCAGGCTCGGCTGTCACAGCAGGGATGGCTCCCCCAGACCTTGGCTGCAGCATTCTCTGGTTCGGTAACTGAATTGGCTCTAATCTGTCCCTGTCAACACTACCTGGACAAAGGTGATGCCCTTTCAGGCAAAATGCCCAAGTCTGACCCATTTCTCCCCCTCCCATCTCAAGTTCAATAAGCATTGCTTATTTCTCCAAAGCATGTAGCTATTTGGGATGCCAAAGTCATATGACTTTGAAGGTTATTTCTTGTGGCAGCCCTAGCCTTTCTTTCCCAGCAGCTATACACAAGGCATGTCTGCCATGCACAAAACAGCAGTGCATGCATCCCCAAACCAGGCCCAGCATCAGAAGCAATGCAGTAACATCCTCACAGCATGCTCCCAGACTAATTAGCCTTGTCATGACAGCTAAGTAGCACAGTGACAGCCACCTTAATGTGGGGATGACGCTTCCTGAAACCACACAGGCATCTTTGCATAGTCATGTAGACAGCAGTTTACTCAGAGCTAGTTTGTCTTTCCAGATCCAGTCTGGCTGCAGAGAGGATGGGGATGCAGCCACAGCCTCTGCAATAACGGCTACTTTCTCAAGTAAATAGAAGACTCATAACCTTCTATTCTTACCTCTTTCTGGGAAGGTCGGTAAAAATACTGATATTTCTAACCTGGGGATGCAAACTTTTGTATTTATTGGAGGTTGTCTCTCTACAACTGTCCTGGCAATTGCACAGTGCTTCATTGCACAGTGTAGATTCATTCACATCATTATTTTCATAAAATAGGGGAAATTCCCTGCACATTAAATCATGCCAAGCTTTATTAGGTTTACAGGGTAGGGGAGTCAGGGGATTTTTTTCCTTATCTGGGTCTTCATATGCCTGCAAATCCCAACAGATATCCTAAGTAGCAACCAAATTATTAGCACATAACAACTTATGCTTCATTAACGTTACTTGGCAATTTAATAATGTTAAATGTGGAACGGAGTGATTCTCTTGTATTTTCTAGCATAACCTTAATTGTTCTGATACCATTTCCCAATAACCTGTTATACTGGAGATAATTGGCTCTAGCAACTTCATGTCTCAACCTCCGCTCTTCCACCAATTTACTGCATTCAGTCTCAGCAAACTCTGTCCCATTGTCAAAGATCCGAAAAACAGGTAATATATGGCAAGAAAAAAGAATTGCTAAGCATGATCACTTATTTAGTTGTAACGTTCTCTGGTGACTTTATCTCAAGGAAATAAACACAGTATCACAGCAAGTTATTTGTGGTCTTTTTTCCCTCCAGTGCAAAAAATATCTCTACATACCTTATTGCTGGCAGTATGCTTTTCCTGTAGCATCAAGCATGAGGTATATTGTTTGATTTAGTCTGTATTTTTGGCCTGTGTGAAAGTCTTAAAAATTTTTGCAATGCTATATTTATCTTGAACCTAATATAATTCTGGCCTTTCGATTAGATTTTCCAGTCCCCAAATAACCTTTCCATACCATTCACCACACTGTCCTTGGCAGGGCCAGGCAGTCCGTACAGATACCTGGCCACCTCCTGCCAGAAGTGCAAGTAGGAACACTTACATTCAGCATTGTTTGATAGTAAAAGCACAGTTCTTTTACTCACTCCTTGTAAATGCACACCTTACCTGTTTCCCTAATCATTTAACGTAATTCCTCAGCTATCATGTTAACAATCACTTTGTGTGTTGAGCTTTTTTGTCAGATTCAGAGGTACCTAATCTAGCTCTGAACCTTGTTCCAGTGACCTTTTGTTAACTCCTTGCAAGTACCTATTTTCTCTAAGGCTCATGTTTCCCTTACAAATAATTTCCTGTAACTGGAAAAAATGATTTCTCTACCTCGTGGGAGGTAAAGGTTACTTATTCTTCAAAACATTTCTTACTTCTTCCTTTTTACATAACAAACAGGACTTGGAGCCTCTGTAATTTACAGCTTCTTCTGACTAAATTTGATTGTTAAGAGTTGGAAAGACTAAATGGCTTAAAAACAGATGATGTTAAAATAAAGCTACCTAACAATCTTCTTTTTTCATAGCTACAACTACTTACAACTCTTCCTTCCATTGTCCCCCACCAGATTCTAGCAAATCTCAACAACAGCAGAAGTTTTAGCTGCCCCATTTTCCCATCCTTGGACTTTCCTGGTTTGTTCTCCTCATGTTCCAGTGTTTCTCAGTGCTCAGTCAGTGAAGATCAGCTTTCTCTGTTGTTATTAGAGGAATAATCTTTACATATAGGGGAGGAGCTACTGGAAATAAAGAGAAAAAAATGTATGTGTATTCAAAAATATGAAATTAATTAGCAGATACCTGAAATAATTAACATGAATGAGGCATTATCAGCACAGAAAATAGTTCATATTGCCTAAATACTTAACTTAGCTGATCTAAAGCCTTTCTGTAGTCAAGAGAAAAAAGATCCTTCCTTGAGCAATTCAGAGCATTTAAGTGAGACATTGTAAATCACACACCAAATTATCCTTTTTCTCCTCATTGAAGGCAGAGAGAACAGTGTTACTAGTGGTTAATTTAGCTGTCAACAGCTGGTAGTGGTGAGACATCCTTCACTTCAACTGTAAGGATATGTACTGAAGAGGAGGTGGATTATGGTACTTGATGGTTGAACAGGATTCACAGATTAAAGATGCTTGAGTTGATGCTACTGGATACTTAAAAGATTTCCTTATGGACATGTCTATAAAGCAGAGACTGCTCTACACTGCCAGTCTTACTAGTGGCACATACAGGGAACAGTGCCTACCATTACTGTATTTTCATATTATGTGGGAGAACTCAAATGCATGTAGCTGGTCTCTACTGACTTTGCAAGCATAGAAAGGTTGAGAATGACTCTGGGTGTACTCTAGGTAGGTCCAGGGACCACAGAATAGCAGCAGCATTTAGGTACAGTGAATAATTGTTGCCTTGCCTAATCACATACCAACAGAGTTCTGCTGCTCCCTGTCATCTCTTTAAGGTCCAAGAGCTAGATTTTCACAGCAAATACAGATATCTAACATTTTATCTCATTGTCACTGTTATAGCAGGATTTGACAGCAGCCACCCTTGTAAGCTTTCATTCTTACTTTTCTAGAATCGCAGTGTGTTGGTCCTTCATTTTAGGCATCTGTGGAAATAAGTATTACACGCTATACTGAAACACTGCAGAAAACTTTACCATACTGTGGAGGCATGTGTCCTTAACATTGTTATTTTATGTCATTAACAACTATTAGCTGAAAAAAAACAAAAAATAAGTCCTCATCTTTTAATAATTGTCTTGTGAGCAGAAAATTTACACTGCAAAACCATGGAGTTTCCTGTAATATTACTTTTATTTTTTGATACAAGATTAAACTTTAATAAAAAAGTGTAACACATCTCTCAGATATTAATTTTTAATATAACTAAACCCATACTAGATGTATGCTTTCAGTCATACATACAATTTCCTATTACACTAATGACATTCTTGCTAGTAACACAGAAGATACTATTATTACATTGTAATTGTGTCACAGAACATCATTCATGTGCAAATCAATTTGCTGGAATCAAGTAAAAATACAGTTAGGATTGGAATGTCACTAATTTAATGTTGAACGTATATATAAGATCTTTCACCCCAAAAATCAATGTCTAATTTGCTTGTGGAAACAGCAGAGGCTACTGATTAACTACAGACACATTTTTTCCTGAAAATATATTGCTCTACCTCAGAAGGGAGAGTTGTTTTTTTTTTTTTCTTGTAGACTTGTGTTGTACACATTATTTTAGTTATTTATAAACTTCTTTTAGCTGACACGAGCTCCTGAGGGAAAGGTTCTGCCCAGCTTGTGTACAGTACTTGAACCAACAATACTGCCTTCATTTGGGACAAGGAGGCACTGCTGAATTAGAAAAGAGTGTTTGGAAAGGGTCCCCTCTCCCACTCGCTATACCTCCCTGCCTTCTATTCGAACTTCAAGCTTCAGGCTACTTACCCAAAACTAGTTTCAGGTGAGTTCACGTCTTACCAAGCACTGCTGTAATTCTCTGTCAGCCATGACAACACGTGAAGTTGCACCCTATCAGTGGAGCACGACCGCATGCGGCAGCATGATGTTGTAGACCACCAGGAAGCACTGTGGACAAATAGGAGCAGATTTATAATGAAAACTACTTGATCATGAAGACCTGACCACCACAGCAGACACATTAGGGTTTGTCAGTTTATTCTCTTTGGACTAGCTCTCACCATCTTTTCCCCATGAACAGAATGCCCAGTTGTGGCTGGTGAACATTAAGTGGCACCTGGAATATTGCTGCCAGTGTTTCATCCAAGAGGAACCCAATTCATCAACTTTGAGCCTGCTCCAGGGTGCAAACTTAGAGTACATTAGGTGGGGATCATCAGCAGATTGATTTAAAAAGCACACCCCGATATGCACTAAGACAGTAATGTCAGCTTAGCCCTTGAACACTGGACTACCTCCTACCCAGAGTTTATGCCTCTGCCCACTAACGTGTGCTTAAATCCAGAACTTAATATTAAATTCCCTTTCACTCAAGCATGTTCTTTTTATGTATATATTTTTATAACAATAGAAGCTACAAAGGAGTCCATTCTGAATTAGATCTTTTGGATGCTGCCACACAATAAATACTAAATAATATGCATTTGGCAGTTTCATGCTAGAGATCCATTTTCAAAAGAGAAATCTAAGTTAAATCACTGCCAGTCAATGCTGATTCATTACAGCATAAGGATACTTATGCCATTTTTCATTGTAAATACATTTTCCAATGGAATGTTATGCTTGCGTAACTCAGGAAAATATATCCCTATATTAATAGCCTGTATATGCAGTCAACTCAGTCTCTGTCTACAGAAACCCTAGATCCTTCCCTGCAGTCAATCATTCCTTCCAACACGGCAAGGGCTGTTCAGATCAGTTAGTTAGCTCAGTTATCAGAGGTTTCTAGGTCACCTTGGACACATTTAGGCAGTAAAGCCTATGGAAACAATGGAACTTGTAGTGTTGCAATATCATAACAACAAAGCTCAGCTAATGTAATGTTCAGTATTTCAGTATTCTAAAATCAAAACTTGATTTAGAATATCAGAACAGACATCACAAAAAATCAGTCAGGAAAGTTTCTTGGCTGGTAGAAAGAATTTCAGAAAAGACTAGAAAAAGAAAAAAAGAGGTTCATGTCACAGAACAGCTGGTATTTGCGGTAGTTATTTTGGATGGAAACATTTTTAGAACTCAGTTTGGTTGCCCCTGCCTTGTGTCCAAGGATAGTCTACATATGTTCACTGCAGTGCTAGACACATAATGTAGATCCATGCCCTTTTTGGAGACCAGATGAGTTACCCTATGTCACCTCCAATAAATACTGATGCGTGCACAACTGAACTGAGCTCCAAGAGCAAGACCTCTTCCAGCCAGGGATCCTGAGTGCAGGTAACTAAAAGTTAGTCATTGAAGTTTACATCGTAGAAAACTGGGACTTGAATCAGGTGTCTGATTCAAGAGCAGATCCAGGCAACTACTCAGTGAACAATAATGATAATATTGAATAACCTAATCTCCCTGGGTAACTATCTGGAGTTTAGCTGTATCATTATTTTGTAGCAAAACTGCATAATACATAGAAACCACCACTGTGTAGGATGTGAACCTGTGAACTTATATTATTGCCCCATTAGATAATATATAACACCAATAATCCAAAACTATATAGATTGGTTTTGAACCAAGTGCAAAAGGGGCTAGAGATGGTACTAGCCACTGTGCCCTATGCTCCATACTATTTAAAGCAGCTGACAGGCATGAGCTTTTTGATGTAGGACTCTTAATCTATATTAATTGTGCATTTGAAGGCTTGCAGAAAGAGACAAAGTTTAGGGTGCATAAATAGTAAACTAGAAAACAGTTCACTCCTTGAATACGCATCCTTAAAATATACTTGGATCATAGTGTCCTCTGCGTGAGTTTCTCGCTTGTACCTGGTTCCTTCTGCAGGCAGCTACTCTGCAGTTCCTGCAAGTCACCGCTGAGGGGAGACTGTTAACCACCAGCACACTGAAGACAAAGCAGCTGTGTAACAGTAAGACCAGCTAGAGAAAAGAAAATTACTAAAGCCTTAGAGAAACGGAAACAAAAATAAACCAGCTTTCTAAATCATCATCACATTCTTAAAACATGTCATTATGCTTCAAATTCTGAACACAAAAAGCCGCCCTCCTCCCCTTGGGATAGTCAAAAACAATAGAAAACAATGGGCCAGAACTGTTTCCAACTAAAATTATTTTCAGACTTGAATTCTAGCTCTATGTTTATACTACAAACATTACTAAGCTTTATATTTCAAGAAGAATTGTTAACACTGTATTAACTGGTCTTAAAAGTGAGCTTGTGTATGGTGGTTCGTTTGTGTTGCAGTAAAACAGAGTCTCATTCTGCCTAAAAGTAGCTGTATTTGTATAAAGAGAAAAAAAAAAAAGCATCTTAAGGCTGAACAAAATTACCTGTAACATGTGGGGGAGATGAGGAGATGTGTTACTTCAGATCACACTTGGAACTCATACATGCATTTACACATGTATAGCTGTCTAGACACACAGAGACACAAAAAAGCAATTGCAACTTCACCCTTTGGGAATTCAAAGGCCCTAGTCAAGGAGCATAAATTTCAACTGCACACAAACCCAGCTAAAAGCGTGACATTTCTCTTCACCTTTGTCCTAGTTCAGGTAACCACTATGTTACGAGTTAGAAAAGTAGTCTATTCTCACCATAGCACTTCTGTAAAATACTGAATCTGGTCATCACCTGCCTCTCTCTAGCGTAACTGCAATAACAGCAGCAACATCCTCCAGCTGTATCTACTTAGGTCCAACAAAAGAAAACACAGATCCTCCACCTTGGACTTGAAGGCATGTGGGTGCAGCTTTCTGTGCAGGGATAGGTGGGCAGTAAGAACTATTGCATTTGTATTCAATCTGCTTCCAGACGTGTCTTCAATGTGTGCTACAACACACACAAACCCATAATCTCAGGAGATATAAACTTACCTTTGCAATCATCCCAAGAAATACTCACTTTCAGACAGGCACCTTGAAGACCCCATCGACCCCATTGCCACGTACCTACAGAACTTTACCTGCTAACTCTGCCCAAACACAGCTCTTCTAAGTCAGGGGCACAAAGCAAGCAGCACAGCTGTTGCACAGTACTGAGCATTGCAGACCCAAGGTTCACCCTCTCTATAAACTATTCTGTAAAGATAAATAGTTCTGACACATTAGGTTAATATGTCCAGTTTGACAGTAAACGTAGTTTCACCTGAGTTAACTTCTTGCAATACCAAGAAGTTTAGAAAGTGATACAGAGCAGTGAATGAGTTTGAATGCCAATGTCCTCCTTCACATTTGAGAGTTTTCACTAAAGATAGCCTGCATGCTCTTCACAGACTCCCATCTCCTTAGACTACATCTTATTTCCTTATTTTCCTCATAACACTTTACTGATAAAAACTTGGGGTTTTGACACGATAAGGAATGTTGTGATTGTCTGCATTCTTATACCTCCTTGAAAACCAGGCTTTAAGTCTTAACTTCTGAGAACTAAAGTGAAGTTAACTGTGATGAAACCAGCTACCTGAAAGAGCAAACTGAATTATGCTGTGAACAGTTCAGGGTTCCAAGAAATCTATAAACTCTCCAATCAGCACACTTTAATATCTCTAAATCAAAGGGGGAAACAGGAGTATTTTACAATGTATTTCCTCTTTTAAAAAAGAACCCGATCATTTTAACACACAGATCACAAACTTAATTAGAAATGGATTTTTTTTTTTTTTTTTTTGTGATAGACCAAGGCATCGCTGGAGTTTGAGATTGTTGGGTTTTGGTTGGTTTTTGGGGGGCAAGAGGGTTTAATTAAATTTAGCATTATTTTCATCACACACTCTGTGTTGGGACTGAATCTTGTTTTAATGATCTGAGAGTCACTTTTATGAGCCATTTGCTTACCCCCTTCAGATTCTTATATAAGCGGCATCAGGAACTCCTCACTGCTGAAAGGAAGCTGAGCCACTTGCCTTTGTGTCAACAACATAGCTTCAGTTTATGCCTGGAACAAACACCATAGATGGAAACACAAATTCACTGAGGCTTTCTTGCAAAATACATACATGGAGTACAAATACGTTTGTTGTTTGACATATGTCATATGCGCACGCAGAGAGTTTAAGTAAAATGTAAGGAAAGAGTACAGCTAAAATATAGGGAAAGTAGCTAGACTAATATTAGAATACATCACCTGAATTTGCATTTGGTGTCTAAATGGAGAAAGTAAACATCACACTAAGTTTTCTGAAGCCTCCAGCACCAAATTATTCTCTCCTTTGAAGATCCACTTGCTGTGTCACATAATTTATAGAAAAAGCTATTGTAATAAGTGGCTTAGCTGCCATGTGAGTGTGGCATCGTTTAAAGTAGCATTTTACAAGACTTGGAAGCAAGCAGACCCTGTAATACAGACAGAAACCCTACATTCCCCTGCAAACCTGGCTGCACTGACTGCCTGGGCCTGGGGACAGGGCAGAAGATTGCACGAGGTGGCAGGGCCAGCAAAGGCTGCACATTTCCAGAGAGCCAAGGAATCATCCAGCGCCATACAAAGGTAACAGAAGCTGGGATGATAAGGAATTACAGGATGAGTGAAGGCTGCAGTTGCCAGGTGGGATCATTCTGCTCTGCACCACTCCCCTTCCTGGCCACGTTACTTTTTCTTCTTCTGTGTCACCACTCACTATGGGAAACTGATCCAGCTACATTTTTTTCCCCTGAAGTTGTTTCCAGCCATATCAGTTTCTGTATCTGGCGTTTCAAATGTCTGTGCTAACACCAAGTGGGAACGGCTTGCCAAAGACGGGGCTGCCCATTTCAAAGGCAGCTGATGCTTGAATTGGGTTAAGTAACACTGAAGCTGCACATTGGGGGATGGGACGGGAGACACAGAGAGGAACAAACAGAGAAAGACAATTTCGCTAATGAAAAAAAAACTCTATTGTTTTCCATTTAAAATGTCTGATATCTCTGAAGAAAAGGTGCACTGCTTTAAACCTTTTTTTGGATGACTGAAACTTTTGTCTGAGGAGAGAAGTCCTTTCTTCTTAAAAAAAGAACAATTTCTCTTCCATTATTTAATACCCTCATATTTGAGGGTTGAAAATGTATCATTACACCATCCAACATTAAGAAGACAACTATAGGAAGGATATTGTTTGAAGGTGGAAGCTTTCTCAGCCTTGTGAATGAATCTGCTAATACACATTACTTCAAAACAGAACTACGGTATTTTTTTTAAACCTACATGTGACAATTTTGCAGCTGCACACATTCTCAGCTTCCATGTACACATCACAAGCTGTGCACATGAAGAGACATACAATATGTACTAAAGACACTTGAAATTTGGCTGACAGTATTCCATAAATCTATTCCTTGGATAAATATTTGAACAATTATCAGTTCACAATTAAAAAAAAAAAAAAAGCATGATAATAAAATTCCTGAAGAAATTTTAGGAATATGTGAGGAGAAAAACTCAGATTAATAAAAAAATAATTTAAAAACCCCAAACAAATAAACAAATCACCACAAAAAACCCCACCCAGCTGTTTTTTTTCAGAACATTTTTATTCTTTCATTTTAGTGGATAAGTATCCCACTAAAATAGACTATATTTTTCTCTTCTTGAAGTAGGTTACAGTCAGCTGATACAAGTACATGAAGTTTCCTATTATACAGTGAATCTGTTGAGATAATAAGTACCAGCTGGATCTATCCCCAACAGCAATAACAGCATGTAGAGCATGATTATAATGTAACAGATTGTGAAACAGAAGAGATGGTTTCACTTGTAATAAGGCCCTTATGTTAATACAGTAACAGAAGAGAGTTTTGCTTGTACACAATGCTTGTAGCAAGGCCCTTATGTTAATATAGTAAATTATTTCAAAGGTACATTCTCTGAAAATATTGCCTATGAACATTTTCAGGAGCTTGATTACACATGCACACATGGGAAAACGCAGGCCCACTGCTGAATGAAGCAAGGCTTCTGGTGACACAGGACATGGAAAAGGGCCAAGGCACTGACATTGCATATTTGCAAAGATGCAAACAATACAAAAACTGGCAAATGAGGTGGGCATCTGGTGACACAGGACATGGAAAAGGGTGAGGTACCAAATACTTTCTTTACCTCGGTCTTTACTAGCAAGACCAGCCTTCAGGAGCCTCAGGTCCCAGGGACCAAGGGGAAAATATGGAGCAAGGAAGATATACCCTTGGTAGAAGAGGATCAGGTCAGGGAATACTGAGACAAACTGTCCATTTACCTTGATGGGATACACCCACAAGTGCTGAGGGAGCAGAGAGATGTGGTCGCGAGGCCACTTTTGATAATCTTTGAACAATCATGGCAACTGGGAGAAGTGCCTGAAGACTGAAGGAAAGCAAACATCACTCCTGTCTTCAAGGAGGACCCGGGGAACTATAGGGCAATGAGTCTCACCTCAGTCCCTGGGAAGGTGATGGAGCAGCTAATCCTGGAAAACACTTCCAGGCATATGAAAGACAAGAAAGTGAACAGGAGTGGTCAGCATGGCTTCACCAAGGGGAAGTCATGCTCAACAAACTTGATAAACATCTACAATGAAATAACTAGCCTGACAGATGAGGGGAGAGCAGTGCATATTGTATATCTAGACCTCGGTAAGGCTCTTGCCACTATCACATAAAGTACTCATAGAATAGTGTTGAAGCATGGGCTGGATGAGCAGTGAGGTGGATTGAAAAGTAGCAGAACATCCTGGCCCAGCGGGTGGAAATCAATGGAAGTCTAGTTAAACAGCAACAATTAGCAGTATACACCAGGGGTCAATAGTGGGTCCAGTCCTGCTCAATAATGGTCTGGATGATGGGGCAGATCATACCCTCAGCAGGGCTGCTGTTGACACGTAACTGGGAAGAGTGGTTGATATGCCAGTGGGTTTTGCTGCCATCCAGAGAGACCTCAACAAGCTGGAGAAATGGGTTGCCAGCAACCTTGTAAAGTTCGATAAGGGGAAGTGCAAAGTCCTACACCCGGAGAGGAACAACCCCATGCACCAATATATGCTAGAGGCCACCTAGGTGAGAAGCAGCATTACAGAAAAGGACCTGGGGGTCCTGATGGACAACAAGTTGAGCATGAGCCAGCAACATGCGCTTGCAGTGAAAAAGCATAACATATTCCCAGGCTGCATTGGAAGGAGTGTTGTCAGCAAGTTGAAGGAGATTATTCCCCTCTGCTCAGCACTGATGAGGCCACACCTGGAGTGCTGTGCCCAGTTCTGGGCTCCCCACTATAAGAGAAACATGGACATACTGGAGAAAGTCCAGTGAAGGACCACTAAGATGATTAAAATACTGGAGCATCTTTCCAACAAGGAAGGGCTGAGAGAGATGGGACTGTTCAGCCTGGAGAAGACTTAGGGGGGAGCGCTTATTCATGCGTACAAATACCTGGAGGGAGGGTATAAAGATGACAGAGCCGGACTCTTTTCAGTGGTGGTGCCCAGTGACAGTACCAGAGGCAATGGGCACAAACTGAAATGCAGGAGGCTCCATCTGAACATGAGGAAATGGTTTTTTACTCTAAGGATGACTGAACACTGGCAGAGGTTGCAAAGAGAGGTGGTAGAGTCTCCCTACCTGGAGATATTCAAAAGCCATCTGGACACTGTCCTGAGCAACTAGCTGTAGGTAGCCCTTTTTGAGCAGGCAGGTTTGACCAGATGACCTTCCAACCTCAACCTTTCTGTGAAAATTTAGACGAGCTATGCCTTGCAAACAGAACATACTTTTAGCAGTCAAGAACATGTACACAGGCAAAGCTAAACATCATGCACAAGGAGTTGGCAAGCAGAGGTACAGAAAACCATTCCAAATGTCAAGTAGCTTAGAGGCAGATCTATGTTCAGCAATGAGTGTAAATGTAAACAGTTTAAATTATTTGACAAGGAAAGTTTTTGTTTAAATCCATCATGAACTGAATTTGTTTCTTCTTTAAACTTTCCAAAAAGCCATTCTGCTGAGCAGCATTTACACTTGATTTTGAGATCTTCAGAGCTACTCCAGTATTTTTACAGATTTTGAAGTTGTATGTTTAGCCATAGCTGTTGGTACCTTCCAGAGCAAAGCATTTTTGGTCTTGCTATTGGCAACAATTACCAGGTCACTGTTCCTATGTGTCTCCCACTATTGAAACACACTTGCAAATTAATTTTTTTCTTCTAAAGGCAATGACCAAGTTGTCAAGTGGAACACCAGCTTGGGAGCAAAGCTAGTGGGAACATTGACCTGCTTGCCAAATGTCTGTGTATCAGCCCTCATCCAAGATGGCCTGCTGACCGCCAAGAAACATTCAGTGACACACTTGTTGCTGATAGATCAAGTTGAAAACAGCCACCTGCTGTCAGCTTGCATGATTTTGTTTTTCTAAACAAGGCTTACAGCATTTGGTGCATGTTTTTTCCAAAAAGCTCCAGTGCCCAGATTTTTGCTTCCCAGTTCTGATATTATAATAAAGCACTTGAAACATGATTCTTAATAGCATGTTTTGCAGAAGGTAACACCCCCCCCAACCATTTAATTATTACTGAAGAAAATTCATAAATTTTGATAACACTAGCGATGTGTTTAAGAGACTACACTGCATTCCTGAATAACCAAAGTTTTCTACGTTATATTGTATTCACCTACAGCTCCCATCTCTTTGAAATGTGACAACATCCCAGGGATGTGTAACTAGTGTTCTTCTGATGCACAGAAAATTGTAGGAGAAAGGTTATTTCCATCTAGGAAACAAGGAGAAAAGAAATCAAGTATATTTGTTTCCCACTCTTCAGTTCTCTTCCATTTTTAGGTTGTATGTTTTGATATTGGTGCAGTAACAGCACCTGACATTGGTCTCTACCATGGCTAGAAAATTCAAACTGCATATGGCCTGCAGTTAACGTTAATTAATTTATAATGGAAAGTCAATAAGAAGTTTGGAAAGACCAATATTTCGTTCCAGAAGAGAGACTTCAGTTCCAGAGATCACCTGTTAGCAAGTGGACTATATTTTCCTGTGATACGAGTACATTTTTGATGCAATAAGATTTGGAGACACACGTACGGGTTCCTGTAAACCATTTCAAAGAGCAATTTCCCTCACTCATCTCAGGTCACAGGCTTCATCTTCAGAGTAACAGTCTCCAAAAGTAAACAGGATACATGTGCTCCCAGAATTTGTCCTTGAAAGCAGACTACTCGAAATGGAATAATAAAGATGTTGAAGTCAGATTCTTCATTTTTGATAGCTTAAGTAGGATTATGCAGTTTAGAGCATCACATTCTCAACTCTTCCATTCTCCTTGGACATGTTAACCATTGCCAAGAACTCAGGGCTGGCTCATGATCCCGCATACTTAAAAAAGAAACAAAAGAAAGAACAAAAGAAAAAAAAAACACCAAAAATCCCCTACAATTCCAGCATCTCTGAAATTTACTCTACAGTAAACGGTACCTTTTCAATATGCAAGTGGTTGCCATGTGTGGATAGCATACCATTTTCTAAAATCCAGCTGCTCTTCTAGTCTTGTTCCTACCTTAGGAGGGGATTCAATTTTCCTTACAAAACTATTACTTAAAAGTTGAAGGATTTTGCAGCAACATCTTGGGGGGAAGCTAAGAAATCATCTCAGGATTTTTTAGGTAGAAATGTGCAACACTTTCGCAAGCAGAGAAACCAAAATAAGCTTTTCAGGCCTCCCCAGAAGCCACGCAGTACTGCACAGTCAGCACACGGGGTCTCCAGCACACGCAGAGACTCAGCTCTCGGCCTCTCCTCATCCATAGTTCACTAAGGATAGCATTTCTGCAGATTAGCTCTGAAATCTGGGACCTCTCCCCAAAACAGCAGGCCCTAGGCCCACATAAGCAAGGTGCCAAGCCCTTAAGCTGCAAGTTTTTTAGAAAAGAAATGGAGAGCTGACATTTTTATTGTTATTATTATAAAACCACACGTGGGAAGTATCGCTGCACTTCAGCTGCAGGCACGCTGGGACATCCTCAGAGCAGTCACACTCTCATTGCTCATTGCCCTTGAGCCACCTTCCTCCTCATCTGCCTTTGCCTTACTTATTTCCACCCTGTACACAACTATACCACCTATTTGTAACATTAGAGAGCATGCTCCTCTTGGTGCACATTGCAATACTCAGGCACAAAGTGGTATTAGGAATTTTAAGAATACAGCCTTGATTTTCCCACTCCTCTTTGTGACTTGTTCAAACACAATTTCTCTATGCTTTGTTATCCCATCCGTATTTTCCTCCAGCTGTTTTCTAGATATCTTAAAAAGGCAGCATACATTCTGTGTACAGGTAAAAACCTGATCTTATCTCCATGTAGATTACAGCCAAAGGAGGCAAAGCACATGCCAAACATACTGAGCTTGCCTTGAGCCTTAATGGCCCCAGCACCTTACTCATCTGTATGCTGTAGGCATAAATGGTTTATTACTTACTCCATCTTAGATGAAAGGGAGATCCAAAAAGAACTCAAAGTAATGATCAGCAGGCAGAATCAGCCTGTCAACTTATAAACATAATTTACCTTTATGAATACACGTAATTTGATTTTAAAGCACAAAATTTCAGAATTGTTGTCTTGAGGTATTAATTCCCATGACATATTTTAAGCAGTAATTTTTTCATTATTTTAATACCTTGTTCTCTGAATTGTACTTTGTTCTTCGTATTAGTTTAGATTACTTTTATCACTCATTTCCAGTAAGAAATGAGATCAGTAAACAAAAAAGATCTAATCTCATTTGATCGACATTTCTGACACTAATAATAGCTGCCACTCTGTCTTGCAAAACTAAGTGCATTCAAGACTTTTTTTTGTGTATTACCCATGCTCTGCATGCTTGTGGTTTGACCAGAGTATACCTAAAAGATTACTGAGAGAAGGTCAGACTAGCCTGATGTCTATTCTGTGGTTTGGACTAATTACCTTTCTTGTACATTTTCCTTCTTGGAATGAAACATGCCATTTGGTAACAAAAAGTTGGAAGCGCTAAGGTCACTGTTTACAACAGGTAAAAGGTGAAATAAGTGTTACATTTGTTCACATTCTCCAAACCATTATAACAGTAGCAGTCCTCGTCATTTCATCACTATTTTTCTTCTTTAAGTACGGGTGAAGTAAGAGGTCAATAAATTTAACTGAACTCTCATCTCCAAAAAACCCAATTTATTGTAATAAGAATAAATGCTATGTCATCAACATGCACTATTCTATTAAGTAGATATTTTTAGCAGATTTGTGAAAGGTATTGATTGGGTGCATCTGGCCAATACCATGTTTCTAAAATCCCAGCACATTTCATTTATAAAATAATATTTCAGGTGAAAAAAGGTGACCTTCACTGAGCAAGCGGTGTTTTTTAAACTACTTAAGTGTGCATCTATAATTTAGGAAATCTGCAGAGAAAGGGGTTTGTGGTTTTTTTTCTTTTTAAACCTTGACAATACAGAACATGCTTCAAGAAAAAAAAAAAAGTTGGGAAAATAAGAGTTATCCACTGATATTCTTTTCTAAATGCATACTGCTTTTCTCAACAGGCCTCCAGTTTAAATGAAGCATCCATATTAGATGTAGTAAGTGAAGGTAAACAGTGGGGAGGGAGTGGAATGAAGGGCAGATTGTGCTGTTACAATGCTGTGAAAGCTCATATGTTAAATAAATATTGGTATAGGCTAAATTTACAAAGACTGCA
The DNA here is from genome assembly GCA_002844005.1 of Limosa lapponica baueri. NCBI lineage: Eukaryota > Metazoa > Chordata > Aves > Charadriiformes > Scolopacidae > Limosa > Limosa lapponica. Next base: position 243,454 of record KZ505806.1, on the reverse strand, counting down.
AGACATACTGCTGAAGGGAGAAGGAAAGCGGTAAAGTAATGTATAAAACATTAACCTACAACCCCCAAACTCCTGAACAGCAGCAGCAGCAATTTATTTGACAGTCCTAGGTGAATAATCAAAAGAACACCACTGATCACTAGGCTAAATCAGCTTCATGCCCTTGTCTCCACAAGGACACAGAGCAGACAGGGATCCACAATACACTGCAAGCGGGACAGCCCACAAGAGAGCTTTCAGCCCACCGTACCACAGGAACTTGAACTACTGTCAAGCAGCTCATTCAGCATGAAGAGGGGACATGACTGTTTTCGGCAGACCAGCAATTTGCTTTTTTTCCCCTTTTATTTACATGTATCTTTTATTTATGCACACTTCCAGAGCATCAGAAATCTGCAGAAGCTCATGCTTCCTCCACGATGCTGTTTTGTAGTGACCTGCTCCAATGGGCAACTGAGACTTTCTGCTGGGATGGCTCACTAGGATGAAATATGATTCAGGTCTACATCTTAATGAAATGCTGTTAGGACTGAAGCATTGGATAATATAGCTGCAATACTGGGAAGCGGGAGGGAGGAACTCAAGGTAGATCACCTAATTGAAAGTATAACTTTTGCTTATAGAAATCTTGTTAAAAAACATAGCATCATAGGTTTTCCACTAATTACAAGTAAGCACGTTTCTTCACAGTATGAAGTGTTCAGAATGCCACACCTACACAGTTATGCACTTCTCCATTTGGCAAAGACTGAAAGTAAGGACTAAGGAAAACCTAGTAGCTCTCTGCAGCAGAAACAGTTGCAAATCTGTGCTACTCAGTTTCCCAAATATAAAAATGATTCCTTTAGGAACATCTTGTCAGGACAACCAGTATCATTATGCAGTAAGGAAGATCATTTTAAGAAAATAATCAGCAAACAAGACATTACAGTACAGGCTGCCATGAGAAACTGTAAGTTCTTCAGGCACCTGTGAATTGCATGGAGAATTAAGAATTATAACATCACATGCTGGGACTTCTCAGGATACAGGAAAATCAACACTTTCTTTCATAGCCATCTGTCTGCATGCTGAGATGTATCCTCAAGAGAAACTGTCCTGCTTGTTGGCCAGAGACACTAACTACTGCAAATGAAAATATGCCCAAGAAAAGCCCATCTTAAGTGTCAAGTGTATTTTGTGCACAGA
>KZ505806.1:191846-236474 GCA_002844005.1 Limosa lapponica baueri | reverse complement strand
TTCAGACAAAAATTTTCCTTAGATTTCAGTGTTCAGTGCAATTTTAGTTAATGCAACACCAAATCCCAGCAACTGGTGGTTTACTTGTCCACATCTTGCTGCATCCACACAGTAAGTACAAAAATCACATTACACGTACTAGAACAACTATTAGATCTGTTTCCTAAGAAGTCACACCATAGCAAGCATTACTTCTATTGAATTGGTTGCTGTGTGAAGTGTTCTTTATCTCCCTATCCACAATGAATTAAGCCATATGTATAGGACAATGAGTGTTGAGGATATTTCTACATAATGTGTTCTACAAATACTAATTAGAGAAGGGAGGCATAAACAGGAGAGGGAATGCTGCCTAATCCAACACTATATCAAGCATATAGAAAAAAAGTTGACAAGTATGCAAACAGTTCACATACCTCACAAGTCAATAAGAGAGATTATTTCCCTAACAACATACCTTTAGAATTACCAAAGGACAAAGTTGCAGGTAAAATATGTAAAGATGTACTTTCATTCTACTAATGTCATAATCAACAACAGTTCTCCAGCTCATTGAAATGTGCCCAACAAGTATTAGCCACAGATTAGCAGAAATTAGTTCCACCCACCCACACAACACAAATCTAATATTCTCCATAATTTCTTTTCTTACAGTGCTAAAGATTTCAGTGATGAAGAGAGAATGTTTACATGAGTCTTACATTTTCAATGATTTTTAACTTGCTTGTGATTGTATTTTAAGTCTGGAACGTTTCTGGAATTATGTTAGGGAGAATTAAAATCTGTATGGAGCATTTTGTTGCATCTCTTTGCAACAAGTTAATTTTAGGTTTAGAAGCAACACCTGTCAAAAGCATTTTAAAGCTAAATGGGATATAGCTGATAATGCTTTTATAGCAGTGACATTTTAACCCTTCTTCAGTCTTCTGCATACTACTGAAAATAATTAATCTAACCTCTGGAAAAAAAAAAAAAATCTATAGATTTGACATTGAATCAACGTCAACTTTTATTACTGGGGATGCTATTGGGTGATCTTTATTACTTGAAATACCTTCTTTGGTATCTCTTTCTATACTTCTCCCTTCCCAAATGCTACAATATGCATTCCTTACTTTCACACCATATAGAATATCAAATCAACATGATCCTTCCTTTAAAACTGTTTACATGCTGTATATACCTAAGTCCATTCCTGTAGGAACTTTTTCAGCATCTCAAGCGTTTCTGCTGGGGACACACAACATGCCAGTCATTCTCATTCAGCACTACACACACCAAACTTTTCAAAAATTATATCAGCAACACAACTGTATATTAAGAAAAACTCCACACCAATGGTTTGCCCACATCACTTGGCAATGTCCCTTTAATATTAATACACAGAGAAGTAAAATTTTTTCATAAATTTGTTCAAGTATGTGGAACATGTAAAATGCATAAGAATCAATATGGACTTCATTAATGTTATATTTATTTATTTTCCAGCTTCATACAAACTGGATGTAGAAGCATAAACATAGTACATTTCTACCATTTTCAACAAAAATATAACCAATATGTACAATTATTGTATTAAAAATACAAAAGGGATACAGACTCCACCAATGTCTTTCTAAAAGACATACAGGTACAAGTAGTATCAAAAGTATGAGGAAATCACCAGTTAATTGTACATTCTGCACTTGACATCACAGAGCGAACTGAGATTAGCAGTCCTATGGTCTACAATTACTTAATGCTTATATAACATTTGTGCAACTTGTGATAGAGCTAGGATTTTGTATTTCTATATGCACATGAGGTCCATAGCCTTGAGAATAAAACTGGCAAATAATGCATATTACATGAAAAATTACAAATGCATAATTGACAATGTGATATATAAGCAAATAGACAAAAGCTATGATTACAGGAGAGAGAATTAAATAAAGCACTGACATTTGTTTGATACAGTGAAAAAACACTGCAATTCGATCTTTAAAAGTTGAAGCTATTTACGTTTATCTACTGATCAATATGATCAGCTGAGTTCAATGGAAAAAAAAAAATCCAAGACCAGCAGTTCCTCACATTTGAGTACTACTCGGATTGGCAGCCTTCACTTCTCCGGAGTCTGTGCAAAAACAACACAAAAATAGAGGGGAGGGTCATTTCAGTCATTATAGGGTTAATAGCAGCTGTGAGCAGGTGGTTGCTACACATTGGCCTTCTCTACACATGCAGTGTTCCATGAAGCCATTAACAGTTGTGACTATTTCTGCATTGCAAAGGCTGGCAAATCTAAACGTGTTATTTTTCATTACTTAAAGGCTCGTTTATCCCCTAATGCCAAAGTCAATAGATGGAGGTTATTAGATCAGTGTTAACAGCTGACACGAGCTGTGACATCCCAACGTGCCTTCACTGCAATGTTATCCAGTTAATTTTTCCTTTAATATAACTACTATATAGTAAAAAAAAAAAATAAAATAAAAATAATATATAACTTAAAGGTGGGGTTGCCGTCTGTCTCATTAGAATGGGACACTTTCTTTGTTAGTATGCCATCCTGTGTCCCACAAGGCACAGGTATGAGACACACAGTGTCCTCTTCCATCACCGGCCATTTGCAAGCACATGTTTCTGCATTTACACTAGACCCAGCTGAGGATGCCATTAACGGCTGAGGATGCCATTAACGCTAACATTTACAAAGTTTTGAAGATTCCAGGGAGGGGCACATTAACAGTGAAGCTAGAGACGGTCAAGGAAAGGCTGCAGCCCGTAACCTCTGCCTTCCCTTCTGCCCTGCTCAGCCACGTGATAGCAATATTCTTTCCAGGAGCTCAGGCTGGCAACCCTACTTACAGGTATGAAATAATACTGTAATTACTAAGCAGATGCAGTATTTGATCTCCAAAACGCAAACATACAAAATTGTAACAAAGGCATTGTAAACAAGCAAATAAGCACTGCCTCCTTGAAGGATTCCAATGCATTTTTCTCTCTGTAGGTTAAAGGTCAAATGTAATTTGACAACTAGCTTATCTCATTATCCCAATGAGACTAAGTGCTAGGATCGCGATTAAAATCTAAAAGGAAGATTTTTTTAAAAAAAAAAAAACAAATAACCCTTCCAGGCATAGGGAAGTGCAGCCAGAGTTAATCATCCTGATGTGATGATCTTGGAATTTGGAATGATACTGTGTGATGTGGCAGACAGCGACAGTGGTAGCTTGGAGATTGCTGCACTGTGCATTTCAAGCAACACAGTTTGAAAAGTGCCAGGGCGATTTCTTCACAGTATTTCACATGCAAGGGGAGAGGGGACAGAAGGGGGAGGGGCGGAGGAAGAAGCCCCATGCTGCTTTAAGGCAGGGAAGGAGGCAAATAGGTCCACCATCCTTTAACTATAGTTCCAAGGCTCCTATTCTAGGGACGTCTTCTTGTGCTCTCCTTTAAGGTGGCTCACTCTGGATCCAGAAAAGCCCAAGTCTTAGACAGCAGAGACTTGTTCATCTTCTGCAAACACAATAGGATAGGGGAAAATAGAATTTAGTTCATATAGAACAAGACTGCTACTGAATGAAACAACCTGTACTGTGCTCACATGTCTTCTATTTCGTTGTATTAGGCATATATTTTAAAAGAATCTAAATATCTGTACATTTCATGTCTCATGAGAAGTATTCCTCTGTAATTTTGTTCTCAAAGAAAATAAGACAATTGCTATAACTGAGCTAGGTGCAGTTCCTCAGGTTGAGGAACACCACAGCTACTCCTAGATACCCAATAGCTTCATAGAGCCATTTTACATTTTTCCCTAAATATATCTGTGATTTATTTAAATTAAGATTGCATAAATATTGAGTGCAGCTTTAGTCCTCATTGGTAGAAACAATTAAAATTCTCTATCATGGTAATTCTCAAAGTTTGAGGCAATTTAATTAAGGCAGACTTCATTGTATTCCATCATGTTCAACTACAGAGTTCATCCTACGCATAAGACCTTAGTAACTAAGCAGTTAGGGAGGGAAGGGGAGCATCAGCCTTTCTATCATTAAGCAAAACAAAGCATTCAAATAAGCGATTTGGGCACTGTCTCACCTAAATTTTGAGCACCTAGCCCTAAAAATGCAATCCAGCTATGCTTGCACGCCATAGAAAAATTAGAAAGACTCTGTCTACATAGCCTTTCTGTCATTATCATTGAGCTAAAGCATAAAGGTGCAGACACACTTGGGCAAGCGATGTAGCAAAAGAGTACTGGGCTTGTTATGTGAAGCAGTTGGTGTGGAAAACCCAGTGACCACAGTGTAAGACTTTCAGATAGAACGTGACTATCCAAATAAACTTGACCAACAGTGCTCTATGGGGCGGATGGGCAGGTATTCTATAGACCAGGATACTTTTTTTGACCATTAAATACATGGTTAGTGCCAAACATTAGGTACGCTGGAAACTTTTAGGGCAGGTAGGACTGTACCTGGTGAACATAGGCACCTCCAGAGAAGGTGCCTAAGCCAACTGCCTGGTTGTCCAAGATTCAGGTGGACCTAGATTCCAAATTTTAAATTACATTTAGGATGAACTGAATTCCTCCCCTTCCAAAAAGTTAACAAAGAGCAAGTTTTGAAAGATGGAAGAAAGCTCAAATTATGGCAAGAATTTCTACATTTGCATAATTTGCTTTGTGTCTGTGAAAGCACTGACCATTTTTGCATGCAGCACACTCAAAATCTAACAATTAGAAATTTACCATCTTCCTCTGTGGAAAACCCTTGAGATGGATAGTGAGCAAGACGTGGATCTGACTCATTTGGTTTATGCCACTGAGGTTTGTTCACAGGCCTGCTAGTTGAATGGCCATGCGACTGCTGCTGCAGAGTTGACGTCCCATGAGTCTCACATGTCCGTGCCACCATTCTAGACCTCTGAAGTGCTATGTTGTAATCTGGAGGCTTTCTGGTTGGATGGGAGCCACCTTCTGCAAACTCAGCAATAGGTATTCCTACATAACCAGGAGGAGTTGGAGGTGGTTCCCGATATCGACCCTCTTTTCGTGCTGCAGGAAAAACAATAGATTATTATTAAAGATAGTAAGAGAAAAATTGGTCAAAGGAAAATAAATAGTGAAGGTTAAATAAACATCAACCAACTCAACAGCCCAGGAGGAGAAAATCTGAAGGACAAAAGTTAAGTACCATATGGCAGACAATAAGGCCTTAAAAAATAAACCATGAAAGAAAGTGTAGAATATACAACATATACAGGATATAGCTATTTGCTGGCAGTGAAGCATTAGTCTAATAAAATTCACCAAATTACATGGGGAATTTGTTCAAACTTAGCCACTGAAGCTATTCCATCAATTGTATAGAATAAAACCTATACTGAACAAAGTAACATGGAAGACTTAAGAGTCCACAGAAGTGGCAAACATCAGGTATATTGACATCTCCCCAGGAGCATGACTATCTTAATCCTGAAGATGGGCTTTGTATCTAAGAACTCATCTCTCTCATTTTTAGCATCTTGGCAATGAGGGAGGGGACAGGGACGAAAGCACCTGATAAATTATTTCTTCCTACAAATCTTACTAATTAATGAGACAAACTACAATTCCAAAAGGTAAGGAAGAGAAGTGGGCTTCATCTACATACTTTCTGTATGCACTACCACCTGCTGCTCTTCTCGTTGTATTTTCTGCAAAATGAAAACTTGAAATTTTGCCCATAAGAACATTGATTAAATATGATTTTATATAGGAGATGGACCTCATTGAGATGTAACTGTTTACCTGAATAAAGCTTAACTCTGGGCATACTTAGAAGTTCTGTCTTGCAGAGAACTTCAAAGGAGGAAATAGCAATTAAGAATTTTAAGCATCTGCAGGAACACACAGCAGTTAGGCATACTCTCTATTTTGGACTTATGTACTTAAAGAAGTCAGTTGGGGCTTTGATATTGAACACTTATTGTGGGTATAGTCCTTTAACACATGACCACATAACTTACAGTACAAAGGCAAACACAAGCAGGATAAACCACTGACACAGACAATTTACTCTCCGCAGCTTGTCACACACTATATATTCTTGCACAAGTGGCGATGACAGCATCGCCCTGCATTATGCAGCATGGAATTGAATGAAAGGGCAGTACAAGCTTAAAAAGGACCAGTGCTACTAGGATGTGAGCTTTTATAGACTAAAGATAAAGTCTTGTTATTATAACAAAACCAAATAGTTTCCGATAGAATCTAAGTATTTTTCTTGGACACATTGTTTTAACTGAGCAAACCAGCATGAAGAAGTTTCTGAGAAATGTTATTCAAAGATTTCTGAAAAGTTAACTTTGACGCAGAAGAAATTATGTAGAAAAAAAAAAATCTATTGAAATACTGCAAGAGATCGATGTCTATTTAGTCAAAAAGAACCACGTAAAAATAGTGGCTCCTGTTGGAGTAATATGCAGAGTTATATTTGCAGCATAATTAATTAATAGTACTGAAGCACATGGAAGCATGTGGCTCGAATTTTCAGATCACTTTCACATTCCGATAAGTCTCTAATAACATAGTGGAAAGCATTGCCTTGAGAGGCAAGTTCAGACATGCTTGTTGTACATTTTGGTGGAAACCAAGGGCTTCAAAGAGTAAAATTAGAGAGCGGCATGAATCGGAACCTGGAGTTCTGAACTGAGCAACTTCCTCCTTTTCATAGTTCAGGGATTCAGATCTGCACCCAAGCTTTGAGGCAATGGGACATTGCTAAGCAATATACTTGGGCAAAAACCAGAAAAGCAGTTTATCACAGTGGTCTCAGCATGACCTCAATCTGGCAGACTTTTTCAGCCGTATCAGTGCAAAATGGCTTTTAGATAGTTCTTTGTATTAACCTGAAGAAAGGCAAAGTGAAGGGGAATGAAAGGAAAGAAATAGGCAAAAATGCAGAGATCTTGGGTGGCCCATGGACTGGGATGTGTAAAAGGAAAGTATGAGAAAAATGTTAAGCGCTGCCAAGCAGACCTTCAAATTAATTGATATATTATCTGATTTTTCTTTTGTTGAATGATTATAAATGTATTTCAGCTCTAATTTCTTAGGAACCTCTTCACTTTCAACAGTTCAAATAAACATCTCAGTTGGTACTTAAGTGCAAAGTAACCCCATTTTCAGAAGTAAGAATATTCACAATCATCAGACAAGTCATACAGATGTATAAAGTAAAAGGCTTCTAAAAAAATCAGGCCACTTATTAAGATATCTAAATATAGAACATGGAGCCTTATAGTGAAAAGAAATTCACATTTCAGGACACCTAAATACATCAACCTCTCAAAACACTGTCCAGCAGCTGAGCTAGTTTTTTTGATGTATGGCAGCCTCTCTTGAAACACAAAGAAGCTGCCAGAACTGAGAATCAACAATAAATGATACTTTCCCTCGCAATAAATGTGCAGTTAAAGGGGAAAATTTTAGAGGGACTACAAAAAGGTTTTGCTTAAAAAAAAACAATCAAACCAGACAAAAGAAAGTTTTAGAATAATAAAAAAAAAAACAAACCTATAGGCAAATCAATTGAAATACTTCATGGTAAACAAAACTCAACTTACCAATAACCCCCTTTGCACTACTTGGTGATACTGCTATATGAGTGGGCACGGGAGCTGGCTTTGACTCCTCTGCTGGTACAGATGTTATGCTACTGGTTTCAGCTTCAATTGAAACATCCTTCCCACCCCTCCGCTTTATGGTACCTGTATCACCTTCTGAGTCCTCTCCCCAGTATCCTGTTGAGGATGCCCAGCTTGCTCTGGACTGTGCTTGATCAAGGCCCTCCCTACCTTGACTTTGCCTGCCATACTTTGTGCCATGATCGGGGAACATCAGCTGGTCCATATGACTGCCTGAGGCCCACAGTCCTGCCCCATCGCCTGAACTATCGAAATGAGCGTGTCCAAAAGGCAGAGTCTCCCAGCTTCTCTGGTGCTGTATTGTTTGTATATTGTCATGAGAACCACTTGAACAAGAAGTCCAGCTACCACGGCCACTGTCAGCTGCATCAAGTGAAGCTCTGTCCCCCTGGTCCTGTGACAGTTCTTCTGTACTAGGAGAAGAAAGCACCGTTGCTCCAGCATACAGGCCTCTGGTCTCCGACAATGGTGCATACGAGCTAGATGCACATTGGAAAGGGAAAAAAAAAAATCCAGTGTTGGAATTGTACATCATTTACAAGACAAATGAAGAACTCAACAGTAAAGAGAAAAGCGAACATTCTGAGGGGTTGGACTAGATGACCTTTCAAATCTCCCTTCCAACCCAAACCATTCTATGATTCTGTGACTGAAGGTTTTGATGCAAGTTGTTATGTTATGTATTATTTGCATTAATGACTAATTCAATTTTGAGAACAGAACACTTTCCTTTCAAGCTCAGCCTCAACAAAAAAGAAAAACCAAAAAAAATTACTGGATAGATATCCTGACAAAACTTAACACTAGAGTGGTGTCATTTTAAAAGACCTTTAAGACAGGCAAATTGCATTGACATAGATAAAGGGGAGCAAACCAATAAATAGTGTTTCTGCTACTTTTCCAGCCATGTGAAGCGAAGGATCAGAAGTTAAAAACAGATTTTTAGCAAGAGGTGGCCGAAATTCAGGTTTAGGTTTCAGCTTTTCAGATTTTTCCTCTGCTTCGGAAATTCTGAAAGCAATTTTTCAAATATTGCTTGCAAATGGAAATGTATTTAAACCTTAATTTTAGAAACACATGCTACTTCGTAGAGCGAGTATGTTCTCTGTAGCCTTTCAGTGATTAAGTAAGCCTGACACTATCACTTACATAGCAGCAGTGAAAACCGACAAAGTGTCACTTTTGCTTAGCGGCTACCCGAGCTCCTGGGATTTGTCCTTCCAGGGCAGCTTGCTATGCAGACAGGAACCCTTTTCCTCCAAATATTTAAGACATCTGATTAAAGAGTTTGCATAGCCTGGGATTCCCAAAGCTGAAGTACACCAGTTTTGGAACAGGCCTGCCATCCACAGACCCTGCAGGATTAAAAGCCCTGAAACCATTCGGAGGACTGAAGCATCCAAGTAACAGCTCAGAAAAGTAAGTGGAGACTAAATAGGAGCCAGAGCTCCAATTATTTTCAGACCAAGGCTCACTGCTACAGATTTAGAGAACTCCTCACAGCACTAGCTTCCTCACCATTGCAGAAGTTAATTACTTAGAAAACCAGCAGCCTAATGTGCATTTTAGCTTCCGATTATTGTTGACTAGGAGAGATATTTGGGGTAAAATATTTTTGGGTTAGATAAATATACACATAAATATGAAACAGACTGGAAAATTACTAGCTATTTCTGTTCTCAGCTTGATCACTGAATAATTGTATGAATAATTTCTCATCTAATTCAGTTAATTCCCCATCTAGAAAACAGGCTAGGATACTAGTCTGCCATAAAGAGGATAATCTACAGCACTACTAAATACTCAGATGATAAAGTCTATTGAGGTGAAGTCTTACTGCTGTAGACCTCATCACACACTCAGGAGTGCAAAACCTTTTCTTGCCAGAAAATGGAGCATTACCAGCATCGAAATAGTGGTTTTTAAGAGCAGAGGAGAAAAAAAAAATATTTGAGAGACATATAGGGAAAGTTACATAAATAAATATATACATGTCACATACACACTACATGAAACTATAATGTAAGTAAGCAGAAATAAAATGCTTACCCTAAGCTGTATTGATCTGGTTCAATCATGATTCTTCTATCAATCCTTCCCACACCAAGATTTGTCTCCACGATGCTGACAGAATGCCTCTGTCTCCTCTCATCATGCAGGGAGACTGGCATAGAGTCAAAAGAGGAATTGCTGACAATACTAGATCTGGAAGAAATTTCGCTGTGACCAGAATCGGAGAAGTTATCCACCGTGCCACTAGGAGCCAAAGTATAGCCTGCAAAGGGAACGTCACGTTAATCAGACTCTCCGAGAAGCTCAGTTATTGCCAGGCAGCCAGCAACATTTACTACTGCTACCATATCAAATCAAAACTACGGTTAAGTTTTATTCACAGAAGCAGCACTGCAAAAGACAGAAAGATACGTAGCAGAACTGTATAATACTGCGTATTCTGTCTTTTAATAACAGGTTTAAGATTGTGGAAACATGCACTTCTCATTTAGAAATGAACTGCTCACCTTATTCCTTCTCTGTCCTCCTCCCCCAAATTATTTTCAATGCATCATCATATTTGTACATTTGTGTTACGAAATCTCACTTCTCAAAAAAATGCCTGTACATAAACAATGTCTCCAAGATTGGAAGGAAAGAGACATCCTGAACAAGATTACTGCTTAAAGTAATCCAACAGACCCTCTCACACAGTTTTTCTATTCTGCAAAGCTACTCTTCAGCGATGAACAACAGATACAACATGAAGCACAGATGTTTGGGCTGATTGCTTATTTCGTATCTTGGATGAAGCAGGGCCAGGTTTTCAAGCTTTCTTTGTGTTACTTGGCAAACTAATTACATTCCAAATAGCATTTATTACCAGAATTACACTGCCATTTGGAGGTAGCATTGACACCAGACTGAGATAAAATCTGCAAACCATGCCAGAGAGGCAAATTCAGCTTTTGTTTTAGTATTAAACAAAGTTCTGCTGAATGCTCTTGCCAGCTAAGTTAAAGATCATTAAACAACATACACCCACAAGTAACTGCAGTTTTTATTTTTTGTTTTCAGTCTACACATAACTGTCAAGATGACTTCAACTGATCTATCCTAACTCACTTGCTGAGAACATGAAATTGATGCTGCCATTTTTGTCTGAAAGAACATCCCATTAACACCATGTTCTAGTGACATGGTTTAGTGATTTTTTCTATCAGTTAGGTTGATGGTTGGACTAGATGATCTTAAAGGTCCCTTCCAAGCTAGACAATTCTATGATACTATGTTGCTATCAAAACAAGGATTCCTTTTAAAAAAAAAAGATTTATAATCATGTTTATGATTTGCTTTTTGTAAAAATAAAGTACTTTTCCCACTATGAGTCAAGAATCCCACAGAATCCCAATTCCTTTTCAAGAAATGCACAGGCCTGACCATATTTATTTAAATTCACTGCTAATGTAGTATTTGGGAAAAATCATTATGATAGCTTACAAGGACTCGAGGTGATAAGCTAAGTCTTCTCTATATAGCATCCTCCTCCATCTGACCTTAGTAAATATCACTTCAATAGAGATTTTGGATAGGCATTAGTACTTCCTTGCCATATTCATCTCTCCCTTTTCAGATCTCTCCTTATTCAATGGAATTATTTTTCCCTCTTTTGTTTCCATAAGCCCTGCCTATCCCAGAGGTCCTCGGTGAATTGTTATTCTTGTTACTGCTCTCGCTTCCAAGAGAAGAGGAGGAACTGATTGAGTCCATTAGTCTGGAGCCATAAGGCCTCACTGATCAGCACTGCCATCTACCATGTAAAGAAAAACCCTTAGCTATCCCAGTTGATGAAAATGTAGAAACAGTGATACATAAGTTTCAAATCCTTACCATCCTTGTGCAGATTAGGGAAAGTTACGGCTACAGGGAAGGCTCCAACACCCTCATCTCTTTAGCGTTCTGAACTTCTATTATGGGGACTCAACCCCGAAATATGTATTTTACCATAATGCTACATTATCTAACTGTTAAACAGAACTTTTATGATATTCTGAAGAGAGAATAACTTAGAAGCTATCATATTCCAAAGGAATTTTTTTTGTTGTTCGTTTAAACTACAGGAAAACGCCTCCGTTCTCTGTTTTGTCAATTCATAACCAGAACAAGTATAATGAAAAAACCAAACAGGCTTAAAAAACCATCCCTTTAAAGTCCTAAATTCACTCTAAAAACCCAACCCTATGAAGTCACTTAAAAAGAACTCAGTCAAAAAAGCTCCAATGTGTAATACCGTTCCTCAAATATCCATATACAATGTTTGAATAATTAATCAGGCTGCTAGTAAAATGTTGTGTATTAGTGATTTGAATCCCAAATATCTAAAACCTGCCTGTCATACACAGGTCACATCCCATCTAAATGCATGACACAGCCAATAATTCCTCTCATAGGCTAGTGTGCTTAATGCTGTACAAAGATTTTAAGTGCACATCCTTCCACTGACAGGAAACACTGAAGATGGGAATATTTTTGTCAGAAGCAACTGCAGTGAATGACCTACTGCATCAAATCTTGCATCAGATCAGGATATCTTTCCTGGTTTTTGCTAACAAGAGGGTTTTCAGGTATCCCTGAAATGAGGTTCCCAAGTATCCTTTCATGTATCCCACTGTGCACTACACTTCCTGCCCTCTTGCTGACCATACGTGACAAAAACAGGAGCAGCAGCAGTTTATTCTGAGTGTCCAAACTCTCTCTCAGAAGTTTCCAAAGTGTATAAGCTTCAGGAAACAGAAATATTGCACATCTAATACCTTTCCTTGGAGAACTCTGTGGTGAAGTGGGAGGAGAAGACAGCTGCGAAGATGCACTTGAGACTGTGTCTTCAGATTGTTTCTTGTGACGATCCAAACTTCCTTCTTCAGATAATGAGAGAATTTTCTTTAAAGCTTGTGGGGAGTTAATGCCTGTAAATAAGAATTAATGTAGGCAGATGTAAAGTCCAGTATAAATACATCTTTCTGTTTCATAATGCATTTATAGAGCAGACACCATACAGGAATAAACCTTAATTTTTTTTCCTGTATATTTGTGAATTTTTGACACCATGAAGCAAATGAAATGGTGCAAATGAAATGAAGCAAAACATTTAAACCTACTCCCATTTAAAATATAGCACTTTATTTCTGCATATTAGTGAAGCCCAGTCTTTCCTTCTGGCCACCTAAGATAAATGCTTTGTCACAGAAAAGACAGTACAGATTTGGTGTTGCAGAATACTGCCTATACAATGTATAAATCAAGGATATGCATACTAATGGTTACTGAGAAACTTGAACTACAGTTGTGTTGTATCCACACAGGTGCAAATCTCACTGGTTAGAGAAGGTTTATATAATAAGAACTGAAACTGTTCTCCTGTTTCTTTTCTATTCAGAATACCCTAGAAGGTCAAAGAAAGCTGGAAAGCAGATGAATAAGATGAGGCTTACAAAACAAGGCCATCCTGCAGCTGTTTTTCTCCCTTTCATTTTTGAGAACCATCTCTGCACCAGCTTATTTTAGGAAACTAAAGAGTAAAAACATCCTGAAGATGATGTATGATATAAAGATCTAGGGCATCAAGAATTGCTTTTCTCAGGCAACATTTATCCATCTTTTTCTTCCTCTCCCCTCAAAAATCCACTCTGGGACAGTCTCAAAAGTGAAGATGGAGTTTCTCTGACAGTTTTGCCAATGTCTGTGGTAAAGGTTATTTTCAAGCAGTCTACAGATCTTATCTTTGATCTGTCGGATCACAATGCCGCTATCAATAATTTACAGCTGCTTTATCAACATAACCTAGTCAGTTTTCAGAAACTTTCCCACCATGAGCAAAAATGCAGTCTGTGGCGCTTCAAAGTCCTTTTAAGATTAAAATTTAATGGTAAAATCAACAAGAACTAGATAAATATTGAATTGTTTCTTGCTCATTTTACTGCTTCTAATGTTTCACTAGCAGCCTAAGCTGTACAGAAGTAAAACTAATAAAAAGTAAAAACAGAATTAAGCTCTTGTGAAATGGCCCTTCCTATTGCATGATGGCTAGTTATGCTATATATACTTATTAGGAACATTAATGTACTCAAGTCACATGTAAGAAGTTCTTTAATAATGCATATATGTTACGTACACATGCTGGGACACAGATCTGGAAATCAGATTAGAAGAAATTCCTATAGTCCGGTATCCTTCTGCGCAACATGCAGGCAGCAATGACTGAATAACAACAGGGAGTAGAAGCCAAAGGGACAATTCTCAATGTGAAACTTCAGGCCTACATTTCTCACAGGACTACCAGTTTGAATAGGCCTAAATTCCACATTAAATGTTCAACTTTTGAAAAAACCCCAAAACTTCTGAGGCATCTCAGATGGGTCACTCAAAAGCTCCAAGTCACTAATGCCTTTGGAAAAGTTAAGCCAAGATCCCAGGGCAGATACTCAGAAACGTTCATTCTTTCCAGCTGCTAGTAACAGGTAAATACTTCTACTGATTAAAGTGGCAGGATGCTTTCCTAGATTTCTTTCTTTGCATTTCTAGAGAAGATAATTATGCATACACACCCCATGAACTGGCATAACCTGCATGTAATGCTACCAGAAATACATGTCTGACTCTTATTTGGTTAAAAATGTCTCCTTGACATAAGCAAACGAACTGGAGAGTATTAAATCTAATGCTTCGTTGTTCCACTTACCGAATGGTGGAAGGTCTTTGACTGGCACTTTCTTGCGAGAGGGATAAAGAGATACGGCAGGGACCTGCAATGCTTGGTTTACTCTATGTTGCTGCTGCTGCTGCACTTTCTGCTGGATGCCTGCCCGGGGAGCCACCGGTGACGTTTCAGACTTTCCAGATCGCTTGTCTCCTGTATTCTTCGGCACTTTGCAAGAAATGGGAGAAAACACAGCATAACTTCTAGCTAAAAATATTGTGGGAGTTTTAATCTGAGCGGTGCAAAGCCCTCCAATTAATAATTAAGAGGTGCTCAAATAGTTCTATACCTTTAGATAGAAAAGAAGAAGAGGAAAAGAGAGGGAGATTTAACTCCATTTAAAATATGTACATTATCAAAGAATATATCCTTTTTTCTTAAAGTAAAACTCTCATAGATGACTATCATTGTAGTTATCAATAACACGACCAGAAGGTATACTGGGTTATCATAAGGACTACAACTGGTTTAGAATGGATATATAATTACTATTTTTTGCTACCCTGAAGGAAGGGAAGGGCATAAGATACAGCATTCCCTCAAATCAAAATGAAACCAGTATACAGCGTAAGGTCACCCTCTGCTGCAGCCAGGTGCTTCTAAAACACCTGGACATAAGGAAATCCCCTTTTCCCTCTCAAGGTCAAGATATCCAGGGTGACAAACCCTATTCAGACCAATAGCCTGAGTACATCAGAATGGTCGAGAAACTTTTGGCTCCTCCATACCCTTTGTATGGACAAATCCAAAGAACCCTTGTGCATTTCAGCACGACATCATCTGAAAGCCTTATCTCCTATATAAATGCCATGTCTCTATATTGTTAACCCGCAAGATTATTTCCTTAAGATTCCTAGATTCAGTACTTGGAAATGACTAGACGCACTATTTTTCACCTCATTGTCACTGCATAACAAATGACAACGCTCACATGTGTTGGTGGCTGGCTCACACTGCAGAGACAGTGTCTGGAGGCTCTCTTCATCCATTTCCAGGTCCAAGTTTGAGAGATACTGCTTTACCTTCCGTGCCATTTGAGCATCTTCATACAGTTTTTTAGCATTAAGGAAGGAGCTGCGACGGACCCGCTTTTTATGACCCCCTGTTTGTGCAACATCCAGCACAGCTGCGTTCGTACTGCCCTGGCTGAGAGACCTGGAGTGAAGGGGAGGCAGGAGAGGGAGGAAAGAGGGGGAAAGTATGACTTAGTCTAATGCGGTATCACTTGAGAAACATGAAATGTGCAAAAGATTGCATGAATGTCAGTCTATGGTCAAAGCTTACATGCCTCATTCCAGTAAGTCAAACAGCTAAAACAGATAGAAAGATGAGGGTCAGGAAATCTTTTTACTTGGTTTCAGGCACTATTTTAATTGCACAAATATTTTAACCTATTCTGCTCCAACTATGCAATACCACTTCACGCATCTAGAAAAGCATTCAAGCTAGCTCTCTTACATAAGCCAGCTACTGAGAAGATCAGAGCATTAGGAAAAGCTCATGCAGGAAGGCAATGCTGACAGAAGACTACAGTTGAGGTTCAAATTTAAATACATATACAGGAAGTGTTTTGAAAGCTCTCTGAATACTTTTTAAATCAGACCGTATGCAAAATGTACAGGTCAGTTTTATGGAATAGAATTTCCTTGTCACTTGCTAGGTTGAAGACAGCTTTTTGTTAAATAAAATGATCAGCTAGCTCATGATGAAATAAATGTCATGCACATTTCAAGGTATGTATGTCTATATGAAAGCTATGCATTGTTCCTGAATTGTTAAGAGGAAAATGATGGCTGACTTGTAATATGGAAATATGTTAGTTTAGCAGACATTTCTAAGTTTTAATTTTTGTATTTGATTGTGATAATTGCTTATTAGGCATAAGGAAGTTAACAGCAATTTTCAGCTGTTGCAACCTTGCCATTTTATAATTTGTCTTTTTCTGAAAATCACTTCCTTTGGCAATTTGAATTTGAAATGGGGGAGAAGATGATGCCACTCCTATCTACAACCACCTATAAATAATTTACAATTTTTGTGTTTTAACCTCAAAAGGCAAAAGCACTCCTGGATTAAAATATATTGTCAGTAAAAAAGGGTTAATAAAAGAAAGAAAGTCAAAGCACCAGAAAATTAAAGATAGCAAGAAGGAAACAATGCAAATGGTAAGGGAAGAATGAATGTTTGTGTGTGTTGTCTCCAACCACTTACCCCAAACTCCTCCATTTCTTCTTCCTGCAAGTGAGAGCCAGGAAGAGTAAAGCATGGGTTTAAGAAGAGACAGAGAAAGAACACGAGTTCAGAAAGAAAAAGACCAGACCTCAGGACAAGCAGTTCTGGAAGCCCACAAACGTTAAAAAAGAGCCTTGACTCGGGCACACAGTCAGGTATTACAAACTCTTCTACCTCAAATTAAGAAAAAGAGTGTGCAATAAGCTGGTCTAACAGGAAGCCAAAAAGCATTCACTCCACGTTTTCTAGCATCACTAGCTGACACTGTTTCAGATACATTCCCACTTCTACTAAATCAAAACAATAAGGCTGGCACACATCAACATTTCAGACAGACTAATACATATATGTTCAAGACAGTATCTACTCCTCCCTCCCGTTGATGGAATCTCATTTTTATGAGGTAACTGGCAACTCAGGAATAATATAAAACATTTTAATATATTTTCATAAATACAAAATGTAATGATTTCATCAGTTTTAGAACACCACATAATTTTGGTAAATTGTTAACAACAAACAAAAAAACTCATACTACTCCAAAACAACAAGTGGCACTTGAAAAGCACCGCTTGCTGACACCTAGCCTTCTCTCAGCTGGGAAAACTTCTTCCTAATACAACACGCTTACCTTGTTCTAAACATTAAAGCAGGATCCATGTTCACAGATGCCATGCGACCAACATGGCGTATCTCCTTCGCAATCATTCTCAGCTTCTCAAAATTGACCAAGCCCTCTACTTTTGAATCATTTCCTACAACCAACAACAACAACAGTTATTAGGTAGCAAAGTTTGTTTTCCTTAGCTGGTAAAAGACGACGCACTTCTGCTTTTACCTTCATGAAGGAACGTAAGGTCTTTTTTGATAACAGGAAACAGGGGGATAATGGGGGGCTGCAGGTTTTGGCTGTTAAGGACATTACGGTATTTTGCCATATTCCTAGATGGATCAAACAAGTCCTGTAGATCTTGAAACAGTTTCTCATACTTGCTTGGAAGCTTTTCCCAAGTAGTTCGGAGCCTTGCAACTGGTGCCAAATTCAGGCCACTTGAAACAAACAAAAACAGAGCAAAAAAGTTCAAGAAGAATAGAAAGAAACAAAAAAAGAATCCTAGAAAAGACCATGTTAAATTTTCAGCGGGAGAAGCACCATATAGCCAGAATAGCATAGCACAACGATGTCAAAGTAACAGAGTGAAAACTGCCTTTTGCCAGCGTGTATTGCTTTTCATAAAAACTATAAAAACTGGAGATATCTGCATGATGTAACCAAAACCAGATAAATTTACACTTTTATTAGTAATTAAACCTTATAGACCATATGTACTTATACTTACTACTTTGGAACAGTGTGTAAATTTGATAACATCATAATCTAGGAGTACCTTAGGATCACCACTTATTTCCAGATTCCCAGTCTGGGGGAAAAAAACCATCTTCCTTCTACATAATGTTTAGGTGGTGACAGCACAGTGACCCCTCCTTCTTACTGCAATAATCCATCTGACTTTGTTGTGTCTAGATCAAATTGATATAGCAGACCTTATATATTTCAGATTATTCTGAAGCTGTAGCTGATAACAAAAAGCAGGGCATTTTTCCCCCTTAATGGCATTGCCTGTCTTCCTATTCATTTCTACCTATGTGAAAGTTTGGTATCTAGAATCTTTACTTCATTCAAGTTATTGCTAGCAGGCAGGTTGCTTTTATTTCTCCTTGAGGTCAGCTGAAGTATCTGAGGTAAATCTTGATATTTTTATCTCAGAGGTCCCGACTGATTATTAGTGTGGTTGCTTGACTTGGGAAATTGCCGTGTTTGATGCAACGGTATTCAAAACCAGTGACCTTCAGAAAAAGTGTCACATTCAATCTGTTGATTGAATGGGACATGGGCTTTTGCTAGAGACAGTGATAAAGAAATCATTTTAATGCAACTTACTTAAGCTTTTTTATGAGAGACAATATTTAGCGATTTTTATTTTTATTTGGTTATGTTCTTCCTGCCTAACTTGGGAGACTCTAAAGGAAATGTGAATGTTTTAAAAAAGTGTGTATAAACACACACATTAGAGTTTCCTGTCCTCCTTTTCATTCCAAAATTAAGAAAGGTTTTCTGCCTGAGATTTTCAGTACTTTTTGAATTCTTATTAAAAGATCTTTATTTACAGGTTATTATATGACATTGTAGTCTGCTACTGACTATTATCAGAGTTCCATCCAAGAAACTGTTTATACAGAGGCAACATATCACAGCTCAATAAATTCAAGATACTGGGAACTACACATAAAATGATGAGGTCCCTTTGGGAAATTAACCCATTCATTTATGACAATGTTATAATTTTTCTTCATATAACTGCCATTTCCTTTGGTCTTTGTTTTTAAATAAGTGCAGTAGTTTCTCTAGTGCCATGTTCACCAATGACCCTTGCCTCACTGTCTTGAGCAAAAGGTACATACAGTAGCATTCCAAATAATATTTCAGCAAAAGTTTCAATGTCAAGTTCAGATTACTGGAAAATGTCCTCCTTATTGGATTGCCAAGTGTTGATGTTAACAGTATTAACTGATTTACTCTGTTAAATACTTTTTTTTTAAATGATATAAGTAAGACTTTGCTTTTTACTTAGAAGTAATATTATTAAGGTGCAATACCTAATGATGGCAAACATTGAGTTGAAGTTCTTGCATTCTCTGCAGTGCAGTGCTATCTTAATGAAATGCTTAATGATCTTCATCCTTTTCAACTGGTTGGTTTCTCTTAGAATCTCAGAAGCCACCCAGAATGTTTCTTGATTTATCACCTCTTCAAACTTTTTTAGATTAGTGCAACCTGTTTTTGATTTGAGTTTAAACAAGTCATCTATGTATTCCGTGGGTTCAATATTACGGAATAGCTCAAAGTTTCTCATGGAGAGTTGGGTAGCCACCTCAACAGTACTGAGCTGTAGTAGGGAAATTTGACTTTCCCGTAGTAACTCTTGAGCATCTTCATCTGAACAAAGAGTTTCTGTTTCCATGTTGTTCTTCAGGTAGTACCTGTAAAAACAAAATTCAAAAGGACACTTGATACGATATACTCAAATACTAGTGAAAGTTACAGTAACAATCCTGTTGGAATCATAGAATACATTGAAATTCAGCAGGCTTAAATATCAATTAGAAGTTGCATAAGGAGCAATTTCTTGTAAAGAAACAGAACGTTAATAATTAAATAATGCTCCTATCAACAGAATTTTGACTTAATAAACTGGCATCATCAGCTTTAGCTCACAGTCTCCAATCTCACCTGCCACTCAGCTGTATCCTGTCAGCAAGCTTGGATAACTGATCAGGAAGTCTCCTTTGCTTGATGACACCCTCAGGTGTGACAGAGACTTCACACAGTGAATACGCGTCAGGGGTTGCAGTGAGAGCGAACTCCCTGATAGCCTGGATGACCACTTCTTTCGCTGTTGTATCCTTACTGATCATGATGTAGCGACTTTGCTGATCTGCCTTGAAAACCCTCAGAACTTGATCTGGTAAGTCTGGAAAAGAAAACTGCATGCTAAGTGTGCAATTTAGTAAAGCAGAAAAAAACAATAATTGTACAAGAACAATATCAGTTACATTGAGCCTAATTGCTAGTGCTACCAGTTTTTACTTCAGTATTATTGTTTCACCTCTCTCCTTATAAAACAGTTGCCTTTTTGAAATGAAAGACTAGATCTGTTAACAATCAAGGAAAGAAGCTAGTATAGGCTACTGATGGGGCAAGCCACAAAAATACATTAACATTTCCAAAATTTGGACAAACTAATGAGCAGTCTGATTTGCACAGGTGTTGAGTCCTTGTAAATTCCATTTAAGTCTGAGAAAAATCAAGGACACTCAACAACACTACTCTGTACACTGACATATAAGAAGTTTAAGCAAATTAGGTGATAAGAGTGTCAACCTTCCTAAGGATGTTTTTAAGAAAGCAGACTCATTTACCCAAGTCTGACACTCAACCATAGTGCCACACGCAAAGTGAAGACATGTACCTATAAGTAGCTAGGAAGATGCATGTATAACGGCCAGCATGCATGTATACACAAATAAATTGCCGTAGTATTACTGCATCCAAGTACTTCATTATCAAAAACACTCTATCTTTGATACATTTGAATCACAATAATAAACGTTTAAATAACAAACTGAAAACTTGCCCTGTATTTCTCTGTGCCATTGTTTTAGTAATTAAGAACCAAAGAACACAGAGATGGAAAACCACTTCACAAATCTTCAAATTCTAAATGTATTATTGCTCTAAGTGACGGATGACAGAAAACTTACAGTGAACACCTACAAGGTGGCTGTTTTTAGGAAATCTGGAGAATTACCAGCCTAACTCCAAGTGTTGGATTGGGTATTTCCATAAGCTTATTAATGGATTGAAATCTAGACCCGTAGATCAACTGAAGTTTAATAGTTATCATTATATTATAAAATGAACAGGAAAAAAAAGAGCTAAAATTGTACAGCTATCCACCACTGAATTTTTTTAATATAAGGTACTTTTAACTGACAAGATAAAGTACTTTCAATTAATTTAATGTCTTCCCTCTGTTACAAATAACCTTTTCTAGTTGTGTGTAGCATGGCATCTGGTCATTATTCTTTCTTTAATGAATATCTTTCTTAACAATTTTTTTTTTTTTTAGATCATAAAGACCATACAAACAAGAAAATAGATAAATAGATAATAATAGAAAGCCTTCAGAATCTACAGCCAAAAAATGATCATTATTTTAAAAAATACTGGAAAAAGAGGTGCCAGATGAAAACATTCACTTTGATATAACCACAGTCTTTTTTGACAAGACCTCAATGTGCATAACATGCAGAAATCTTGTGACAAAAGACCAAAAATTAATGTCTTACCACTGCTGCTGTTTGTCTACAAAATAATCATTTGGAAACCATCAAGATATATCTCTCTGCCACAAAGGCTGTTTAGACTTAAATATATGAGCTTACAAATTTCATGAAACTAACCCCGTAACTTTTAAGATCACTGTAGCATTTTTGCAGCTTGAGAGCCACTAATACTGAAACACATTGGAGCTGAATGATTACATCATCGGTTACACATAGCAGGCATCAGTACAGGCCAGCTTTTAGCCACTTCTAAGCACTTGAGTCAAATGTACAAATACCTTATAACTAGAAAGGCAATTTTGCCTTTTATGACTAGCTCTATATTGACCCGTCTTCCTTCAGTAATTAATTCAAGAAGGATATGGAGCAGTGCCTAATTTCTACATTTTTTTTGACATCTTGAGGAAGGCAGATGCCAACGACACAGCCTTTCAGAGACATTATTAAAAATCAGGATGCTCTCTCGATCTTCTTGCCTCTTGCTGTTACAGAAATACTTGCCGCTCAGAGAAATGCTATGAAGACATGAAGCTACTGTAAACAATACCAAGGTGAAAACTCGCTTAACATTCCCAAGAAGCTGATGTTTTGTGCAAGGAGAAAATAACCTGCTCTGCTGGATCATTCCAGTCAATATGAAGAAATGCAGAGAACAGCAAATAGAAAACTATCATCTTTGCACTGTATTTTACCATGCAGTTTCTCAGGCTGCATACCTATCAGAGCTGGTACCAAAAGCACTACACAGAATACAGAGAAGTCTGCCAGCAATTGAAATGATTACAGCTATAGCAATAGCAGCAAGTAATTCAGGACAATAATTTTAAAATAAAACAGCATTTGAAGAGAATTGTAATCACCCCCACTTCACTCCTTTTCAAAAAAGGAAATGGGAGCGGCAGGCTGAAGAAAGCAATGCTATATGATAGGAATCTAGCCCCTTAGAAAGCTTGTACGGGGAAAAAAAAGTGCCGGTGACTGGCAGCTCATCATTACTGTATTATTTTGACTTCCAATCGAATAGCAAAGACAGCACAAGAGAAGAGAAATCAAAGCGCTATTGACTATTTGAACATTTAAAAATAAACCTTAACAAGTATATTTGAAAAAGCCTGTGCAAATCAGAAGAGAAACTAAAAGGACTCCTTGCAGATTTCAAGCTTAAAAAAAAAAGTATGTTCTCATTTTCTCCTCAAAGAGTACTCTTCCAAAACAGCAAGTTGTTTTATTTTCTGTCCTGAGGGATATTCCTCAAAGCCTCAAAGGATGGCTGTTCTACCACTTTTCCACTTTTTTCTTTCTTCTCCAGTGCATTCAATTTCTTGCAAGCTGCCTCCATCTCCATTTTTAATTTAGTCCAAGGTAATAAAAGAAATTAAAACTGCAGGCTTTAGTTTTTTCCAAGTCTTAAAGTATATAGAGGTATAATTCAACTCTTCTGTCTACAATGCAACCATCCCTAAAGCCCTTAAGGTATACGTTTTTCACGTCAGTCCCCCTTTCCCCTCCTTCCCACACAGGGAAATTTACACCTGTAAATGACTTCAAAAATATTCAGTGTGTGGATATTTGGGCAAATTTTAAGCACAGAAAAGAGATTTGTTTTTTTTTTTTAAATGAGAAAGCACTGATTACTTAATATATTTTCTATAAAGATAACGGAAAAGCTGCTATAACGCTGAAGCAATGGCATTACATCATTATTTATCTTGTTTCCTCAAAGCAAAAGGCAAACAGTAGAACATTATTCATTTATTAAACTTCTCTGAACTCCATCTGTGGCTGAAGGACCTTCAGACCTGTAATGGCTTTCCTTCTCAATTAATCAAGCTTCTTTGAGCTGTGTAAGACAGTGATGCCCACAGCTCTGGAAGGTACCCAGATGCTGTGCTCAGCATTAGGGACACATTAATTACCTAGAACCGTCTGTTCTAGATAAATGGCAGGCTGGAGAATGCAATCTTCACCCATTTATAGATACAATGCTGATGAAAAATTTGGCTCTTATTGATAAAGAATATCTTCAAAGTGTTGGACATTAGTCGTTAGATAAAATACAAAAAAACCTGCCAATTTTCCCAGTCTCTCAGGAGCAAACTTAGACACTGGGACAAAAATCACACACCACCTTCTTGTAGTCTTCTCTATCCCGCAAAAACCTGAGGTGAAGCAATGCTCAGTCTCACAGTTTCAAGTGCGAAGATCACACCAATTCGGACAGTATGTACGCTAATGTTTAAGCACTGCCCTTTTAGGGAAGATTTGAAATCCCTCAAGCTTAGGAGGGCATTCCATTTTTGGTTCTACTTTTGAGAAATACTCTAAAGATTAGACTAATATAACCAAGTGTCTGCACAGCTACCGTCACCATAACCTCCTCCAGCAGCTACATTTTAATAGCGAAGATTTGGATACTTAATTTAGAGAAGGTTTCCCACTAAGAACCTTCCTGCAGCCAGATAAGAGCCCAAATCCCAGCCCCACCAGGAGCTCTGATTAAACCCTTCTCATAAGATAAGGCCCTCAAGTTTCTCATATTCTCCCCCCTTTTCTTCCTCACTCGCCCTCATGCTTTGTTCCTCTCTGCTAAATGTGTTCATTTTTAAAGTATTTCAGAATGAGCTTTTAAATCACTTTATATATGAAGAATTCAGCATACAGCTGTAGGGCAGAGTGACTTAGAGGAAACTTTGAAACTCTGTCCCTTACAGATGTAATACAAGATTATAGCAGTCTGTTCAGAAAAAGACTGAAATGCCTGTCCTGTCCCCCAGTCCAATGCCCTTGTGCTTTACTGTAAGCTAATGATTTACTGTGCTACTTGAAAATACTGCAGTCTTGTAAAAACTGATCTATCAGGGCAAATTATAAAATACCAAGCAAAATAAATTTTCACTGGCCAAGACTGTCCAATCAGTAAAAGGCACTCTGTATACAACATACTTGAAAAATAGACATCTAAATACATTTGGATAAAGTATACTGGAGCAAATTTTATACCTAAAGCATTAACATGTAGATAATCTGTGGGTGACAGCATTCAGTTAATGAAAACTCACATGCATCTTCAGACTCCAGAAGTCCAGGAAAAAAGAAAATTAATGAAAGGAAATTATAAGGTCGAGAAGACCAATGAAAAAGAATCCTTACCTGGAGTAGTATTGAAGTCTAAGATGCGGTGATGAGACTGCAGTAGATCGGGATTACTGGATGACAGCGTTCCACTGACGGGTAAAGCAGGAGGAATGTGCTTCGTTTGCCTCAGTCCCACAATGCTGTCATCCTGAGACTGGCCAATTCCGATGTCACTGCACCCAGAAAAAAATAAAATCAGGACTTACAGGCATTCAGAGCTTGGGTTATACTAGAGGGATGCAGGTATGTCTACATCGTCACACTTTCAATTGTTAGTATAGCAATCACTATTTAGAAGTTAAAACTCCAAACAATGCTTGCTGTCTAGCTTTGTCAGAAGCACCCAAACGTCCACTCGAAGTGCTCAGATCTGCTGCTCACACTGCCGGAAGATCCTTGTGTTCACCACTAAGCTTTGAGGAGCTGCTAGGGCTTGTTATTTTTTCATGATTTCTCACAGTGGCCAAGATCTTTATTCAAAAGCTGGTACGTACCTCATCATTCTTGCATAACCCCATCACCCAAACTAATACTGCTGTCCCCTCAGCGTTGCTTCCTAAGACCTGAATTTCACAGATCTTTCACCCCATCGCAGATATGATTTGCAACTGCACTTCAGGACGTATTGTAGCCACACAGCCTACTAAGATCTTTCAAAAGATAGGTAAGAGGATTGTTGAGATCATCCATTTTCCTACCCTGTAGCACCTCCTCTGAGTTTCCCTTCACTGGATGTGACTGAAGGGATGCCAGCTAACTCGGAAGGCTAAGGTACGCACAGGCACTTGGGTGCTATCGGTATCACCTCCCAAGTGCCTGATAGCTGTAAATAAAGTATTCTGTGATAAAGGTGAAACATTCTGTCTTTTAAATTGTGCAAGGCATGGTATCTAAGGAGGTCAGTACTGCTCGATGGATCAGAGACAGAGCTATCATCATATTATAGCAGGCACTAATTTGCTTATTGCTTTTGAGTTCACAACCAGCAAATGAAGCAGGACGAAGTTGGAGCTAGCCATTGAACTTTTCTGTATATAGCTGCAAATCCTTAATAAAATACTCTGAGGGTCTAAATTGTTTAATGGTAGCCATTATGGAAAATGAAATTAATTTAAAATATAGCTGTTATATGCAAAGCCTTTTAAAAAGGCTAACATGTCTAAATCTGTCTCTACACGTGTAAATAAAGCATAAACCAGAACTCAGATTTCATTGCAAACTGCTGCAACTCTAAAAAGTCAAGCTACTAAATTAAACGATGCAACACAAATGACCATTTGTACCCTAATTTTGGGCACTTAAGCTTTTGTCTAGTGTTCTATCCATCCTCAGAAAACCTAAACAGAAGTAATTAAGGGCCTGGTAATTACCCCTGTTGAGCTGTTACAGCACAAGCATCCTTTTGTGTTTACCAGTGAATTAGTTTACCCAGTACACTCTTGTACCACTTCTTTAAGTGCTATGAATTGAACAGTACTCTGGTAAGCTAGGAGAGTATCTCTGGGCACCGAAGACACAATTTTAATTACATGGGCACAGCAACTGCTTTTTGGAAGGCAATGGAACTCGAAAAAGGTTGGAAGGCTATCTCTGTATGATGTGTTTAGGGTTTCTCATTGTTTTGTTTTTAAAAAACAAGATAACTCTATATTACCAAAATATTTTACAAAGTGTGAACCTCAAGCCACGAGAGTGACAGAAACACTCAAGTCCATTGAAAAAAAGTTATTGGATTCTCTCTCAATCAGAAGTTAAGCTGAATCTGAACATCTGTATTTCTGTACTTGCACATAAAGTACAAAATACTGTGACAAGCAGCAACTCTCCACACAGCACTTTTATGCCAAGCCACAAGCAAGTCTTTCACTACAACTAACAGCAATCCCAGCAAATCAACATCTTGTCTTTCAAGTAGGAACCACTCCCCACACACAAAAAAAGTCAACAAAAAAAAAAAAACAAAAAAACAAAGTCCCTGAATTTCAAAATGCTTTCTAGTGGTTCTAAACAACTATATAGTATACTTCGTAAATCTGCCAACATCAGTATTTT
This sequence comes from Limosa lapponica baueri, assembly GCA_002844005.1. Lineage (NCBI taxonomy): Eukaryota > Metazoa > Chordata > Aves > Charadriiformes > Scolopacidae > Limosa > Limosa lapponica. Next base: position 209,719 of record KZ505806.1, on the reverse strand, counting down.
CTCTAAATTCAAATCAAATGAAGACAATATGACCCTCCCCTTTACATTAATAGTTTCACTTACATTACGTATTCCTTTTGGGGTTTGTCAGTGTTATATAATATTATACCTATCCCTTGCGTCATGACTGAAGCAGCTTCAGTAAAGTGGATCAACTAACAAATGTTAGTTTTTTTTAAAAATAAAGTGTTTCTAAAAATTCTTCTCGATTCTAAGTATTCATAGGCTGAATTGGAAAGTATTTACTTGACACTCAGTTTATTCTATTTTTAAAACTTAAATCAGAACCTGATTGAGTTCTAACTTATGCAAACAAGAAATGAACCCCAGAAATTTCAGGCACAAACAGCAACACTATAAAACTCCAAGTCCCATGAAGATCGCTGCCTCTGTTGTTAGGTAAAATATTTTATTATGCTGATGAAAGAAGATTGTGGTTTTAAAGGGAAGGCTTTTCTATTACTTTCTGTATGCATTTTCCATGCAGGGAGATAGCATTAACTAAGAAATAACTTTCCTGCTGAATGACAAAGGATAGAAGGGATAAAGTAAAGGCAGAGCTGTCTGAATGCTTCTTCCTTCAAAATACAGCATACCGTACATCCCACTGCAGGGCTGCAAAGAGACAGGAGACAGGGGGGCCGCTTCTTTGTCTGGGATGCTGCACTATGGACCAGGCAGAACTTCACTAGAGATGGAGGTGGGATTGTGTTTAATCCTTACTTGGAGCAACTGAGTCTACAGACCACAAAATCACTCCGGATTAGAAGAGTAAATAAAGCAAAGAGCTTGAATGGGGGTGTAGTCAGAAGCACACTTCAAGAGATGCCTCATAGCTGGCGGAGAGATGGAGATTTCCCAGTAGATGCAGCAGAAATGGTGCTGTTTTCTCAGTTTGGGAAGTTACTTGACATTGTAGGACTAAAAAGCAAGACTGAAGGAAGGCATTATCTCCTGCTCAAACTGATTCATCTTTGATACTGATTTAACATCTCACGAAGCAGACAAGCTCTCCCTCTAAGAGTGACCCCATTCCAGTTTAAAGACTGGTTTTATCTGGATACATTCTGGAGGCACTGGCGATCTCTGCAGTATTTATGTTCAAAAAAAGGTGGACAGTTTCACCTCATAAGCCAGCTGACTCATGAAGTCTTTAAATACCTACTTTAATTAGAGTAAATTGGGTTTTTTATTCTCCTTGATTTTTGGTATTTAAAAACACATGAGAACAGGTAAAGTCCCTTAATATATGTAATACCATTAATTATTAGGAAGAACGAGATAGAAGTTTCTACACAATAGGGGTGGAAAAAAAGCACAAACAGGAAAGTCTACAGCTACACATCTCTATGCAGAAACAGTGCAGACACAAACAGCTGAATGTCAACAGGCTTTGCAGACAAATTGCTATATATAACTCATGGAGTAAAGCTAGCAAAAGGAAAAGAAAATAGGTCAAGTGTACTGTTTTTCTGAGTCTTACCCAAAGAAGTCCCTGCACAGAAAGTGCAAAAGTGAAAGTAATTGAAGAAAAAGAGAAAACCGACAAGAAAATTTTATGCAAAAGCTGTGAACAATGGTGAGCAATGCAAAAAACCACATCTAACAGTATGCATGGCTCATCAGAGGAACAAACATACAAGATTGGTGAAATAAAAGAAAACGTTGTAAAGACAAACAACACAAAAGGAGGATTTACAGATTCTCCTCCACTGAAATGTATCCACATCAATTAAAGAAACATCCATCATTTGGCTCTAATAAATTATATTCGTTTAACCTTTACATTACTAACATTCTATTTATAATGTTTAAGAATAGTATTATTTAGTAGGGAATACCTAACATTAGTTAAGCAAACTTTTTTTTGAAAAGTAATGGCAAGAAAAAATCCTAGATTTTCAGCACAAGTGCCTTTTTTATGATTTTACATAGAATGGATTTTTTCCTCAATGGACACAGAAAAGAAAAATGCAAGAGAAAACACCGATTACACATCAACTACCCTCTACAATTCATTTTTCCCCATCGAAGCCATCTGTCTTGGCCAAGAACCAGATTCCCATAAAATCACACAAAACTCATTCTTCTATTGTTTCCAACAATCCTTATCAGAACTCTTTCTAAAATGTGCTCATAGAATAAAAGATATCAGATGCCATATTTAGCTTTCATTAAAAAAATACTCAATTCTCTACACAATATCTAGTGTATTTTTCCAGACATAAACATGTTTTGCATTAATAAATAAAAAGTATCATGACAAATTAAAAGTATCATAAGAAATTATTTAAATTTAACAGAAAGCAAATACGTAAGAGGAAATAAAAAACTCACTTGTATGGTTTCTGAGGCAGAATACTTATTCGAGTCTTGTCAAGAATCTTCTTTAATTTATTTCTTCCCCCAACTGTGTTGGCTTTGCTTTTCTTATTTACTTTTTCTAATCCTATAACCTGCTCCACATCAACGGCAAGGTCTGGGATGGAATAACGACTCGCCTTCTTAATATCACCAATTTTAGGCAGGTGGGGAGCACCATTTCTTTTTTCCTCTGACAACCGTGTTAAGAGTTCTTTAAAAACTGCATAAGACAGGAAAAGGGAGGAAAGAAAAAGAACAAAAATGTAAAAGAAAGCTCTGTGCACCAGACCAGTTTAATATTAATCATTACAAAAAACTGATTAGGATTGTCTGTCAATTCAAGTATTAATTTAGATACGTGACTTAAAAAAATAATTAAATTTTAAAAAGGACATTCATTTTTTGTAGTATGAATCAGAAGATCAGTAAATTGGCCCAGCTCAACAGAAAGACAATAGACGACCGCATGGTTGCATGGATGGTGTCAAAAGAAGGACTTTGATTTTTCTTCTGCTTCTGCAGAATAGTGGCACGGATAAAAAGAGCACACTAGGCAAAAATGAGATAGGAAAGCTAACAACTGGGAAGGTAGGTTTTAAACAGATAGCCGGCAACAAAAGCTCTCAGATAGACAAGAAATTATTAGCAACAGGATCAAGAAATCAGAAATTGAAGGGGAAACTGCAACAAAGTCATAAGGAAAATATAAGCAAGTATGAGACTAGCGAAACAACTCGGATGTTTGACAGGGCTGTTGCATCCACCTGCCAGATACACGAAAAAACCTCTCAGACTCCCTCAGCAACCTAGCAAAGAGTCATCACTGAGGCAGGAATACCTGATGAATTCGTTAATTCGCTCTTCTACTGCAACTTTTAGCTTCACAAAAATGTTGATATATTCAAACAAATCAAACGAAACTGATGTGGAGATCAAGTCCCATATTCTGAGTGTGAGAGGAAATCTCCATTTATAAATAGAAAAATCATCTCATGAGTGGATTTGTAATAATAACTGAAAACTGATAATTAAAGCCAAGGAATTGTAGAAAAAGTGGGAACAATGGCAACCAACTTAGGATGAGTGTTAGGAGCTAGGTTTTACTATTCTGCATTAGTTTTGTCCTTAATATTCATCCTTATCTCCAGAGATACACAACAAATCACCAAGAGACTTCAAAAGCTTCAAATAAGACACACAGAGAAAAGTTGAAGAGAGTAATCCAAGCCAATAACTGTACTGGCGAATAGGAGCTGGGGGCTGGAGAGACAAATTAGATACAGATAAGAAGATGCTCTTTAAAAAAGCCAGGAAACTCTGCTTTTGGGATTAGTTGATAAGGAATACTGTATGCAGTACACAGAAAGTAACTGTTCTGAGACTCTGATGTGATTTCAGTATTTGGAGTGGAGCAACAAGATTAAAAATTTGGAAAAATACAACTTCTGAAGAAATCAGGTTTAATCTTAAATATACTAAAGCAACACACGAGATCCAAAAGCCTAGTGTGTGAAGGATGGTTACACAGAACATATACAGAGAAACAGGCACATAGAGATATATTAAGAAATGCCTTAATTATTAGAAATAATTGAAATATTAGAAATTTTCCTGTAAAGAAAAAAAAAAAAAAAATCCCAGAAAATAGATTTGACAAGTGACTTTTGGAGATAACTTAAGCATATTTAATCATCCGTCAGTGCAGTGACAACCTGTGGTAATATTCTGCCCTACTTATTTGCGATGAAGAACCTGATTCTGAAAGAGATGCTTGGGGAACATATCACTAAATTATATAAATAATCCAAGTATCCAGTGGTAAAAATCAAACAAAACCCACAAACTGTTAATTACTTATGATGCTAACTGAGGTCCCGAGCTTCTTAAAGACTCCTTCATCACTGCTTTAGTACTTGTTAGAGAGAGAAATTAAAAGAATAGTTTTGGAGGGCAGAGAGACTGTTTTCACCTAACTGGCAAGAAAGCTTTTATTAACCTTGTCACGCTCATTGTAGGCATGGACTGAAAAACTATGAGCAAATTCAGCTGACGGATTAAGATCACCTGAAATTTTGAAAGAGGCTTCTTTCTTGAGAAAGGACTAAAAGTTACATGTACAAGATCATTTTATAAGTTTGAGCTAAATGGTGGCAATATTTCATCTTAATCCAGAAATGTGCACTTGTGAGAGTGAAGTCACTTCATGTAAGACCCTATTCCTAAATTTTTCTCTGCAATTGTGAACTAAGGTGTTTTAGGACCTGCAAGCCTCCTTTTTCTATGCTCCCCAGTATAGAAGTGCTTCAAACAAAACTATTTAAAACCAGTAAAAAAAATAATTTAAGTACCCATCTAAATTAGAACAAAAAGTGAACACAAACTTACCAAATAAATTGGTTTTCACAGTGATAGACAGATGAGTGTTATTTCTAAGGATTTCCATGGCTTTTGACAGCTGAATGTTTTCAAAGTTTTGACCATTCACTTCCAGTATCTAAAAATATAAGTAGTGTTATTTTTTCCCAGGTAAGAAAAAGGAAACAAAAAAAGGAAAAAAATAAAATTAAATTAAAATAAAATTGAAATTACATACCTGGTCTCCACGTTTCAAGCCTGCTTCTGTAGCTTTGCTACCAAAATCGACACTGTCAACAAAGATTCCAAATCCCTTTTCTGATCCTCCCAGCAAGATAAAAGGCAAAGGGGCTTCTCGAGATGGCTTTGTTAAGGTTATCAATCTTCGTTTAGCTTTAGCAGCACAAGCAATATTTAACAGCCTCAAATGTCCACCCATTTTCTATAAAAGAAAAGTGTAATGAGTTATATGTAACAACAGCCTGGCTACTCCCTGCCATCCCAAATTGTCAGAAAAAACCTCTCACTCTTACCTCCCTCTCCAAATTGTTCTCAAATTCTTCCAGAAATCGAGTCATAGCAGGATCTCCTTCAAAATCATTGAAGTGATTGTTCACCCACAACAATACTACCCGTGTAACCTGAAAATTAATCAATAATATAAATATTTTCCAGGAATACCCAGAACAGCACTAGTACTAAGTTCTTTAAACATACTGCTTCTTAAAGCCCCTGTAAAATTCCATTGGAACCCGAAATATTATACATATACACACTCAAACTTAACTTTACTAATATGCAATAATTTACCAGGAGGATAGAACTAATTAAGTATTAAAATTACTTTCACTTGTATAAGAAATTGCTTGTTGTATTTCATAAAGAATACTATGAATTATAAAATTAGCACTGGCTGTATCAAGTTTGGTTAAGTAGGGAATAGAGCACACAGGTAAAAGGCAATGAGTTAGATTAATTTCTGACTTATAACAACAATTTCCTGTTCATGTCTCTTTCCAAATCTGCTTAATTCTTCAAGCACATGATCATAAAGCTTCTGATATTGTTTTATATTGGCTCTTGAATCTCACAAATCTTTAGATAAGCCACCATTAACTTCATTAGGCATTTACCTCTGTAAAAGAGCTATCCTATGTTTAGAGAGGCAGGAAAAAGGAGCTATTGTGAGGAGGAGGAAAGAGGACTTAACAGCAAATACATGCAATTCTTTTCCTTAGAGTCAATCTTTCAGTTTACTACTCCTCCTTTCTTCTCCACCCCTATGGTCTCCAGGCAACTATTATCATCAAGTGCAGAACAATCTTAGCTGGTATATTACAGTTTGTTAGGAAAAAAAACCTAAAGGAATACTATCAATTAATATTTCTGAAGGTGAAGTCACAAAACAAGAGCCATAATTTTTAAAAATATATGCTTCCACTATAAAATTTTATCTTGGTATGCAATTTGACCTGGAACATCAGCAGCACTTGTGCTGACAAAATAGAAGATTTTTTTATGTCTTGAATTAATATTGATTCATGCTATTTTTAAAAGCTCCTGAATACACAATGGATGTGCCACTCAAAGTTATCTTAAAAACACAGTTGCATTTCTTCTGTTACGGTGGGAAAACAGGTTAGTAGGGGAAAGCCCATAAGCATTTCAAAAACTACAGCTTAAGAAGAAAATCTCATACAAATTTGAATTAGCTAAAGCTAACCACTGTCCATTCTCTGCATCTGCACAACATCTAAACCTCTGCAGCCTCTTATGCTAAAGATCTGACATGAGGCATCCAGAAACCAAACCCTGCCACCATCATGGGAATTGTATAGTTTATTGTGTTTATAGAGCTTCCAAGCAGTTTCCCCTTAATCCCAGAAAAGCAAGTGAATTTAAAAGAATTGCCCAACTGATGACCAAATAAATCAAATACTTTAGAACTCCAAGAGTTGAGATTTCTAACAGGAGGTGACACTACAGCACTACACGCTGCAACTCCCAGCCACAGGGATGTAGGCTAGGGATAGCATTTCTGACATATTTGAGATTTTTCTACCTTTGAAATTGAAGATGAGCTTCCTTTCTGTTAAACATCCATGGTGTTTTTCATTAATGTGAATTACATTAGAAGATTCAGACAATGTCTGATTAAATTTAGGCTAATTGCAGATTTTTAAAATTGGCTGGGACGTTGCAAGCCATACTATGCAATATATTTTATATCAGTGCAGTGAGACCTTCAATATCAATGCTGCTGTCAAAGATGGGACTTTCTACTGTACACAAAAGGAAAACAGTTGAACAGTGACTTCCAGAGGAATGTCATTACTTGTGTCACAACCAGACACTGCATTAAGAGAGGATTAAAGAAAAGTACCCTGCTTCTCGGCAAAATCCTCAGTAAAGCTGCATCTCAAATGTCCCAGTCTGATTCCTACCGAGTTCTGATCATCCTCAGGAAGTTTTACTCACTCCTCTCCCTCTCCTCACTGCCTATCAACCTCTAATACAAAACAGCCAAAATCTCCCAGATTCCTTGTTCCCTACTTGCTTATCTCTGCCTGTCCCAAGCTGTTCTCAACTCTTGCCTTTTTGCCATTGCTACTCGGTGTCAGAAAGGGTTGGTTATTGAGACGGCAGAACAAAGAGCTGCTCTATTTTCAGACCTGATGCCAGCAACTGTGCTGGCTCACGCTTTTACAGAGGCTGAGGGGATTATCCATGGGAGGACAAGAAAAATAAGTATAAAGATGAACTCCAATATCATAGCTCTGAAGCTCTAACAAGCCTATGCTAAACAATACTAGCTGCAAAGCCTATCCTCTCTGCCATATCTTCCCCCAAGGCACAGATATGCTAGCATTTCTAGAAGAAATACCCAGATTTAAATAAAAGTTGAAAACCAAATTTCTCTTTAACCTCATTAATGTAATTCCCTTAGTTTCAAATTTGCAAAAAACATCTTGAAATTTTTACTATTTTTTTTTACATATGAGAAAGGCGTATACAAGTGAAAATAAAGCATTACAGTATGAAGCACAGTATAGCTTCAATAGACAGTGCAACCAGTGTTCCAAAACTGGATATACAGGGCCTTATTCTTCCATCATGGCAGTTTTGTTTAGGGAAGAGGATGTTTGATTGGTTTCTTGTGTTTGGGTGGCTTTTTTCTAATGCTGTGTAAGGCTCAACAGATTCTTAACAATGGCTATATTTTCTAGTGTCTTTATACAAAAATAAATTATCACACAATGTTTGCCAAGTTGTTTTAACTGGTAATATGTATGGAAAACACAGAACTTAGTTATACACTCATATTTCGAGACACAATATAATTCTATTGAATTATATAAAATAAAGATATTAATTATTGGAAAAAAGCTTTCCCTATAATTACAAGAAACTAGGTTATGTTGTAAAAACACAGCAAGGTAAAACATGGCTAATTTACCTCACCTCAACACATGAGAGAGCTGAGGGTTATTCAGCCCAGAGAACACGAGGTTCTGGGGAGACCTTATTGCAGCCTTTTAGTACTTAAAGGGGGCTCATGGGGACAAACTTTTTAGCAGGGCCTGTTGCAAAAGGACAAGGGGTAATGGCTTTAAACTAAAAGAGGGTAGATTTAGACTAGATATAAGGAAGGCATTTTTTACTGTGATGGTGGTGAAACACTGGCACAGGTTGCCCAGAGAGGTGGTAGATGCCCCATCCCTGGAAACATTCCAGGTCAGGTTGGACAGGGCTCTGAGCAACCTGATCTAGTTGAAGATGTTCCTGCTCATTGCAGAAGGGTTGGACTAGATGACCTTTAGAGGTTCCTTCCAACCAAAACTATTCTGTGATTAGTACTTAAATAAAATACAATAAAATAAGAAAAAAAGATATTTTTTAGTTTTATCCATATATTCTGCCATTAAAATATGTCACCAGCTATCACAGTGTCTTATTCAGCTTAGCCATTTCCTCTAGTGAGTAGTAGCCTATGTTTCAATGCAAACGCTAACAGTTATGTAATTCAGGGAATTTTAACCTTATCCCTGAGGCTGGGGTCATTGAACCACTCCAACAACTTCTTGCCCACTTCCATTGGGCTGGAAAGAAAGGTCCGATATGTCAACAGGAAGTCTTCTATAAATGTTGGGTCTACCACAGAATGTTCTTCCACCAAATGCATTGTTAACCTTTCAGCTGTTCCCTATGAAAATAAAGCAAACCACAAAACAACCAAGCCTTAGTTATTAAAAGAGATTTTGAATAAATGCAAATTTGTTTTCTCGTAACATATGAATATGAGTTACACTAGAAAGAATACTGGCATCTATTGACTGATGAGCTAAGCAAACAACAGCGTAATCATTGTGATGAGAAACGAAAAAAAAATCTCTAATTGAATTCTACAGAAATCACCTTGTTATCAATGTGCAAAATTGTAAAGAGAATAACTATTTTCAAATAACTATTTTCATAATATATATCTCAACTAATCCTATACCTAACTTGCCAAGTTAAGACGTTTATAGAACACAGACTTTTGCAAGACATTCCCTCTTTTGCTTTTACCTTGATGACAATGTGACCTTTTCTTGTTCCAGTGCGATCAAGCTCCCTGTGCTCCTTCACCATCACAATCTCCCCTTCCTCTTCTACCTTCTGCATGTTCTTTTCCACTTGATTGAGGATGCGGCAATAATCTTGCTGGGCTATACAAACAAACTGGAAAGAATCATCGCGCACCAGTATTAAAAGGTAAAATCTTCAGAAAAGCATTTAGACTTAAGATGCAAGTACTATATTAATAGAAAAGATAAAGTAGTTTCTGAACCTGCGGTGAGCCAAAATTTGTCTTTCCAGCAGTTCAGCTGCAGTCAGCAGAGGAACACAAAAGCACAGTACCTCCACTACAATCTTGCAGTTAGAGGAGACCAAGATTCATCAGAGCAAAATGATTTAGCATTATCAGCCATTTTTGTTTAGCTACTTTGACTTCCCCTCTGCTGGAGATGGAGCTCCGTATCCCAGCTGGCATTTTTTTCTCCCAGGCAAGCTTTTGAGTGGTGTTTAGAAGGGTTAGGAGATTGAAGGGAAAACCTAACTTTTCTTTTTTGTGTCTATTGCTATTGTAAATAATTTTCATTTTTCATAGCTATTTATTAATTCAATCATTAAGAAAACAAACATTTATTCAATTACACGAGTGCAGGCAGACAGAAAAAAATTACTTCTGGATTAAAACATACTGCAGCAAAAATATTTTCTACAATCACCTGCCCAGCCAAGAATAAATATCTTAAGAATAGTCCTATCACCTACATAATATAATTAAGACCACCCACTACAACTTAGAAAAAGAAAATACTGTACACACTATGAATTGCCTTCTATAAGTTGTTAAAGGTTTTATACCTTTGTCCCTTTTTTAGGGCAAAATTAAACTGTCGTCTTATATGAACTTGAGTATTTAACTGAAGGGAAATAACAGTGTTTCTTCCGATTGAAAACTTATTAAATCATCATGTACACACTTAGGACAAAGGCAGGAGAGTCACAGAAGTATTTTCTCCTGCATTTGTTATAATTCATTTGCATACCTTTTCTATTTCCAGCAGCTAGTAGTAGCTGAGACAGAATTCCCACAGTTTGGATTTGTTGCAAAACACTATCCTAACAAGATACTATTTATGCACTTTTTGGAAGCTAGATGGGCAAACTAAACCATTAACATACATTTACACCCATTTCAAAGGGCGTCTACTGGAAGCTAATTAGCCATCAGGACCAAGCAAAATGCTTAATTCATGTAGGGCTTGACTACTATTTTCTGGATGGGAATAAGCAAATACCAACCACATATCCAGATTAGGTGAGCAATTTTATGCTATGAGAAACATTCCTTACATCTAACTACTTGTGGTATAGCAAACACCAAGGCATTTTCCTTGAAAGGCCAGATTAGGTGAAACTAGAAAATTTTCCACTCAAGCTTTTGGAGATAGAGCTTGTATTGCTTTAAGATTCAGTAGCTGAGTCGAGTAAGGAAGAATGGCTATTACCTGTAGAAGTAAAAGAGCCTGTAATCACTAATGGACCTTAAGATCCTGCTAAGGGAAAATCTGAAGCAATGGACATATGCAACGGGCTGCTGGGCCTCAAGTTCTGGAGAAAGTATGCAGACAACCCTCTTCATCCAAGATGATCCCTGTCCACATGCAGACAATTTCCCAGACTGTGGATATGCAGGAACCATATTTCCCAACTATTGTACAGGGTTACACACTGGAGATTTTACATATATTCAGTTTACAATAAAACCACGTTTGGCTATCGAGTTCCATTACACCTATACGTATGTGATTTTGCATGTATTACAGTCCGACACTCTACCTGGCAGTCATCCACTTTGGTTCTCATCACTCCTTTCATATATTCCTTTTCCATGGTAGGGGAAACACCAAAACTGTTCCCCATGCAGAGTATCTCTGTTCTTCCATCAGGGTATGTCACCTCCACAGACCCATTCAAAATGACTGACCAGGAATCCAGCTACAAATCAAATAGTGCAGGATATATGAAGACTGAATCACTTAACATGGTAATATCATACTTTATAGATAAAACCCTCACAATTTTTCCACAGGAAAAGTTATGTTTTAGCACCTATTAAAAACATTTATAAGCTAGTTTACCTTAAATATGCAGCTATTTCCAGCTTAGGAAAACTGAGATCTTAAGTTTATCATTAATGTTAAGAGTTTATGTAAGACTGTAAAACAAACAAATAAATAAATAAAAAAATGTTTATGTTTTAAAACACCACTTATAACACTGAAGTAAACTCCCCAAAATCAGCTCTAATAGGCAGGAAGCATTTTGTACATTAAGATGTATATTTTGTATATTAATATTTTCTTATGCTTTTATTGCACAAGAGATGTTGTGCAAGTGCTTAAACAAAAGCTTTCAAAGTAATCCAAAACAAAAAGAGGCTTAATTTACCTGCTCAATGTTACTTTTTTTAAATTTTATTTTTATTTTTTAAGCAACAAAAGAGGACCTTAACCCTGTGGAATCTGGGATGTCTGGTATAATAGGAGAGTCCAAAGTAACTTCTACTGACCTCTTCCCCATCGTTTAGTACAATAGTTCCTGCTCTCTCCACAACTGCAAACACCATTACGGCACAGAGCTCTCTCCTCACTGACATTGTCATGTTGGCAAAAGCAGGCAATTGATGCATGAATTCCAGTAGTTGTTCTGAAGGAGAAAAAGCCCACTGAGTCATGCATGTCAAAACAACAAAGCACAGTAAAGCCAGTTCTTCAGCAAGATGCCTGAGGCTACTTAAGCTAAAATGCTGCACAATCGTTTCTGTATACTAATAAATCATGTACAGTGGCCTGTTGTAATTACTGGGTATTTTGTAGACACAGACTGGCTGGTCATATCATCAATAGAAGCTCTGCAAAGTAAAAGTCAGCATAATGGCAGAATTGTAATGTAACTAAGAGCTCTGAATATAACCAATGATATTTGTAACACTCTAGCCAGGGCAATAACTCCCTTAAGACTATGATAGGCCTTACAAAACACAGCAAGACATCAAGAGGGGACATTTCAAAAAACTGAGCAAGTTCATTGGTAAAGCCATCCCTTCCTAGGCTAGACTTAACAGTAAATTGTACTTGATCATCATCTGGTAGATTCACAAAGTTCCCCTTGACTGCTCAGACAGGATTACTGTCTTAAAGGTGACTACTGCTGCTCTATCTTCTGTGTGCACTGGAGCTGCACTTAGACCCAACAGCGAAATTCTCCCGTAATTTTGCTTTTGACATTGTTCCTAACTACAGAGCTCAACTTTTCTTAGTAGTCCTGCTGTGGGATATATGTCCTAAATGCTAGACATTTTTCCATTCTGTTTGATCTAAAAAATCTACTGAGTGTAGTCAATAGGACACCATCTTTTTCCTAAATTTTTATTTACTCAGAATCACTGAATGGTTGAAGTGGGAAGGGACCTCTGGAGGTCATCTGGTCAAACCCGCCTGCTCAAGCAGGGTCACCTACATCAAATTGTCCAGGACTGTGTCCCGTTGGCTTTTGAATATCTCCAAGGAGGAAGACTCTACCATCTCTCTTAGCAACCTCTGTAGTGCTTGGTTACAGTTAAAAAAACCAGCATTTCCTGGTGGTCAGACAGAGCCTCCTGCTCTTCAGTTTGTGCCCATTGCCTTTGGTCCTCTCACTGGGCATCACTGAGAAGAGCCTGGCTCTGTCTTCTTTACACCCTCACTCCAGGTATTTGTATGCACTGATAAGATCCCCCTGAGCCTTCTCTTCTCTAATCATAGCAAATTAGTTTGATTAGATGCATATTTACATAAAGGTCTTAATGGCTCCAATGTTTAACACAAACGTTTATCTGGTTAAAAACAGACACAACATCACAACTTACAATTAAAAAATTTAGTGTGATAACCATCGAGTGTTGATGTCAATGTTGACTTTGCCAAGGTTCTGTCTAACTGTTTTCCAGTACGCAATGATGTTTACTTCATAAACTAGTTCTGATATCAATTAGAAATTGAAGCTTGAGGCCGAAAGGGCCAGCAACTAAGAGTTTTCACTCATATTATGTGTGTTTTCCTCCTCTTCTTTGGCTGTACTCATTCCCTGGCTGAATTTATGGCATTTATGAATCACCTTACAGCATAAACACTAAACTTACCAACTACAAAAGCCAATGATTAAAATAACACCTCAAGCGCAAGAAGTAATTTTTTTTTGGTGAAGGAGAACAAGTTTGACAGTAATTTACTATATTTCAATACTTACCAATGTCATCATCTGTCCTGTCTATTGGGTCTTTCTCCAAGCAGTCTCTAACAATATCCCTACTCATCAAAGGATCTGATGCCCTTTCAATGTCTTCTTCGTCATCGTCATCCTCAGAATCCACTGCTGTCTCTGGCAACCCACTGAGATCCATATCACCAGCCTCACTTTCTGTAGCCTAAATTAACATACAAACAATTAAAAAAAAAAAAGAAAAAAAAAAAGATTTAAACATTCAAATGTGTTCTTCACTGCTATGGTTTTCTAGCTAAATGTACAGAAATGAATTCTGTCACCTAACAAATCACTCAAATTCACTCAATATTTTTAATATTGCATTCTTATTTACACAACTTTTTAAAACAGCTAACAATTAATCAAACCAAAACCATTGTTTAAACAGGGCTTTTAACACTTGTTTCAATCAGCCACAGACAAACAGGATTCAACTGACATTATTTAATCAGTGCATCTTGGGGGAATTGAAAGCAGCTTTATTTCAAGGAAGAATTTCTTGAAAGATTAGCTGAATACATATTTTTTTAAATAAAATAAAGTTAATTTAAAACAGTTTCTGTTCCTCCCCATCTTTGCATTTTCAGACACTTACAAATGCAATATAATTTTAAGTAGACAGGCTTTGGGAAATAAGTACAGCATCAAAACACTACGTGAATTTTGCTAGCTCCCAATTTTGTTAACCTACGACTATATTTTTCTTTTACAATTCCAGTTGAACACAGTTAAATATGGCTTTCATTTGCTGATAAACTGTATAGGAATTTACAGAAAAAATGCAAAGTCACTACTTAAACACCACAAGATAGACTACGCAGAATATCTACCAAATTTAACTTAAAGTGTATTGAAATGAAGGAAAACATAGTCCATATATAGCCTGAGGTCATTAGTATAGCACCTAAAGGTAAGTACATTTTAATGATTCAGTTTTAAGACCAAACACTTAATAAATCACACAAACATTTGTCTGTCACAGCTGATAAAGCTGCTTTTTCTCAGAACCTGATTTAATACCACAGCAGCTCAGCTGCCAAGGCTTATCTATGACAATTTTTAAGGAAATGCAAGCTTCTAATCAGCAAGTTTAAAGCCGTGGCTCGAGAAATCAAGTTTCACATGTCTTATAGGGACGGTTTATTTCTGAGACTCTGGAAACACAAGTCTACTTTAAAAATATTACATGGGGCAAACACAGCCACTAAAGCCTGTTTTATCAATCTGTCCATCACACTGGTAAAAAAAAACATAAACCAAAACACAACACAACCAAACATGCAACTAGGTCACCCTCCAAACACAGAGAAGGTAAGACGAATTACGCTGGTATTTTCGTAGAATCATCTTCCCTAGTCCTGACTCACTGGCTGTGGCTGACATCTGTTACTTTAATGCCATTATACACAGCCACCTTATGAATGGTAGCATATGGCTGGAGACCATCAGGGCAGCCAGTGTCATTCTTAAATGCTTCTATCATATAGCACAACACAAGCTTTGTAACAGGGTCTTGTTAACGTAAAAAGCCTAACAGCAAGCATAACAACACCTACACAATATTCAAGTTATTCACACTGTGGTTTATTTTATTTTTTTGAAAGAAAAAAATGCTGAGCATTTCTTAAGCAGGCTAACGAAAGTTGCTATACAGGCATACAAACAAATCACAAAAACGATAGCACTGATAGCAGTGTTTTCATTTATTGTGCTTAACATGCATGTTCTCTGTGATATATTTGAAACAGTTGCTCTAACTACTCTTACAAAACAGCCTTCATCAAAAGTGACTGGTGGAAAAATTAGTGACAATGAGTCAGTAGACACACAGCTTATGACACCGATCTGTCAGAATCTGAAGTCTCCAACAGTGACAATTCCAGTCACAGTGGGACTGACTAATTCACAGCCAATTTTGCAAACCTTCTCATTACACAAAAGCACCTCTCCTCTCCTACCTGCCTGGAATAAGCTTTCTCAAAAGAATGTTGGTAAGACGAAGGCAGAAGTAAATTTAGTCATACAATGCTAACATACATGACAAAATTAGACATATTGTGCAAAATCGATCATTAAAAGACAAGTTATTTGACTGCCTTAAAACAATAAACCAAAACCAAAGAGAAAGTTGAAGCTCTATTATCAAGAAAAGTTGATGCTATTTTGAAAAAAATCTTACACAAATCAAATGCAATTAGGTATTCAGAAAATACTTTAAAAATTACAACTGTTACAAGTATTTTCTAAAGATGATCACTTGTTACAGAGCTAATTAAATCTTTTTGATAACTGAAGTAATTGGTAGAAATCTGACTGATAAAGCAACTATTTCTAACTTACTAGTTATCCAAAAATATAAACCACTGCAATAAAGCTCAGAGTTGAATGCAACAATCCACAGAGTAACAAGAAAATGTATTAATGTAACCTTAACCTTTAAAAATAAACCTTATTTTTTGAGAATAAAAAAAAAACCAACTAGTTTTTCAAGCAATTTTCTGAAAAAGTTATGATTATGCAAAAGTTAGCAAGAGAACACAGCCTTTCCACATGGGCAATATGCATTCACAGTAGTAAAGAATCAAATAATTCATCCTCAGTTTATACACACAAAAAGTTTTGCATGAGTTTTGTTACATTATTAAGAAAAATTGGATCTGTCTTCATGTTAAAATCACGCACCAATTTATCTACAAACCATTGCAAATAGCTTCTTTAGACTCAGTAGCATCAAGTATGACATTAAGTACTCAAGGTCCTCTTGCTGACACATTAAACTTCATAACCCACCTACTTCAAGTACTTTTGTACACCTTCACGTGCTACAAAAATCAAGCATGTCTGCACAGCAACCTTTAGTTATGAAGTGACAGTCATGCATTTTTGTATGACTAAAAAGAAAACCTCGATTAGCTCCTTTGAGGACAGAGGCTTCCTTATAAACCTCAGCAGTAGAAAATTCAGAACACAAGAAGATACCCGACAATTTGCACTACACTCAGTCATGAGGCATAGAGCTTCCCACGGCATTTACTGAAGGATGAAGTACACCTTGGAAATCAGTGCTTTCATAGATGCACGCTATCCTTTGTTTTTTGGGTAATAAGAGAAATTAACTTCACTTAAATAAATCTAAGGAGATCGCATGTAAGAAAAAAGCTGGTTGCAGCTTAAAGTACAAAACAATGTCTCTCCAAAGTCTGAATATCAGTTGCAATGAAAATTTTCTTCACAGTTGGAAAGATGGCATGAAAAATTTGCTGAAGCTTCAAAGGAATCACATGACAGCCTAGTATTTAATTTGTCACATCATGAACAAGAAAGTCACGAGACTTACAACAGACATTTTCAAGCCTGAGGTGAAGAGTTATTTCACATTTGGTAGCTAAGGAGACCTGCCCAATTTTAAGTGTTGTCTCTTAAGGCTAATATTGTAGTGATACAAAAATAGTTTTTCCCACTGCTAAGGATCTCCAAGGCCAAAGTCACTTTAGATTTGAGCAATAGCAGCTAATTAAACAAATACCGCAAAATAACTAGGAAAAGATGAAACGTAAAGGAGCCTTATGTAAGTTTTCTCAGTTAGCCTTTGGCTCTTTGATTGTAGGAGTGGTAGGAAGAAAAAAAAACAACAAAACACACCAAAAAACCCCAAAAGAACCATCATCCATTAGGTCAAACTGGTGAGACCTGGAAAATGGAAGATCCTGTTGGTCCCTTTAGCCTGGTATGAGGGGAAACAGATTAAGCCCAACTCCACTGGTCTTTCATTTCTTGGAGGCACCATGGACACAGAAATAATGAGAGGTGATGGACTACATGAACAGCTAAAGAAGATGACTGGCTCTGTTTTAAGTGGCCTTCATGGTTTTCTTTTCTACACTGGTTTGGGGAAAAGCTTCCAGCTGCTCTTAACAATATAAAGAGAAAAAACTAGAAAACCATTAAAATTAACCACATTAACTACTGATTTCTTAGTATTTTAGTCTAGACTTTTTTTTCCAATTTTTATTTCAACCAATTTTTTAGGAAACTTTAAGAAAAAAATGCATCCTTTTGAATAATAAATCCCCTTTATTACTAATGTCACCACCTAAATCAACAATCCAGAATCTCCAAATATGCAGGAGAAAAATACTGGAAAAAAAAATAAAAATACAGAAGATACTTGTTGCACAAACCAGAAATATGTTTTTGTCTGGTGCAGTCCTTCAAGCCCATGAAGCTAACAAAGCAGCCAAGTTCAGCTGAAAAAAACCCGCCCACATCTTATTTTACAAACATTATAGTTTAAGGGC
>KZ505806.1:170682-191831 GCA_002844005.1 Limosa lapponica baueri | reverse complement strand
CCAAATATGCAGGAGAAAAATACTGGAAAAAAAAACATTATAGTTTAAGGGCTAAAAAAAAAAAAAAAATCTAAAAAATGAAATTAAGAATGTTTATTAGTAGAAACATTAATTTTTTACTTCATAATTTATAAGCCGATATTGATACAAAACACCAAGAACACTGGCACTACACCTCCCATGAACTCACTTGAAAAAGTTCTACTAGCTTGAAAGATTTTCTCCTGTCACTAGATACACACATTGTATCCAGCTTTTCCTGAGAGAGAAAACATGGCTGGGGTTTTGTTTTACATTAGGCTTCAAAACACTGGGCAAAAGTTTACAATATAAATCAATTGCTATGAAATTAAATCCATCTAATTATACTATGTATTTGTTTGTTAAAGAATTTTCATATATATAACAATCAATTAAAACTATTACATGCACACAAATCATACATAAATAAATCTAAGGTAGTAAAATTATTTTTTCATGCTCTAACATGAGTGCAAATGGCCATAAAACACCTTAAAACTCCTTCAGACTAAGATTTTTACTGCTCTCTCTCTTCATATTTATTCTTTCATTATCTACTATAAAATTTACAGCACAGCAGCCCACATCTGTCACAGGAGTCAGTCTGACTACTATTGCTCCCTAGAGATGGAAAAATGTAATAATCCAGACAATGCACACCAGGAGCGGCATCCTCCCCTATCGCCAACTAATTGCCATTTTTTCAAAATGGAGCAACGTTTCCTGAGACCACAGGCATACGGGACAAGGACTCTGGAAGTTAATCCTAGGCTATAAACTGCAGAACAAATTAGAGGACCCAAACTCACCAAGAATCACAGAATGGTACGGCTTGGAAGGGACCTTTGGAGATTACCTAGTCCAACCCCCCTGCCAAAGCAGGTTCACCTAGAGCAGGCTGGACAGGAACGCATCCAGGAGGGTGCTAAGATACTCCACAAGACTGAGCCAAAGCTGCAGAGGGGGAGTTCCGTAGTACCTAGTTTACCTGAGCTGTTTCACTCATCCTTGCATTACAAGGGTACTAGTTACTCCTGGGGAGATTCTAACTGGAGACAAGAGAAAAATTTTTCACAATGAGAACTGTCAGCCATTGGAACAATCTCTGCAGGGAAGCAGTGGATTCCTCATCACTGGACACTTTTAAGATTCAGCTGGACAGAGTGCTGGGTCATCACATCTAGACGGTGCTTTTGTCAAGAAAGGTTGGACCAGATGATTGTTGAAGTCCTTTCCAACCTGGTATTCTATGATTCTATGACACCCAGAACCTTGGAGGCTGATACAGTCAGAAAGACTGACATAATCTTAAGGTAAAACCTCTTTATTTTGCATACAGTGACTTAGGGGCAGGCTGCATGGTTTGACATAAAGGTTTGGGCTCCCTCAGGAAGACTTTCTGGTAGGTGGACCTTTTCTTCTAACAAGTTACCATGTCAGACTCGTGAGAAAACAAAGTTGACATCTTGAAAATTTCCAAGCAATAAAGACATCCTGGGAGGGTCTCAGAAAGGATGTTCCTGGTTTCCTGTACCGTCGGGCGTATCTGGGCAGAGACCAGAGGGCACATAGGGCCGGCAGGAAGCCACCAGGCTGAGCACAGGATAAGGCAAAGGAAGGCTGGCGAAGGAAAGATCTTAGCCAACACACCACCACCTTCCCAAAACAGGGAGGGGGAATAACAAGCATTCACAGGCTTAAAATCTCCTCGTTCCCAAACTGGGATCATCATCTGGTAATATACGTGACAGGTACAGGAAGCATTTAGGAACATATAGGAACGGGCATATGCTTCCATACGGGAAGCACTAACTAAACATGAGAAACAGGAGTGAGCAGCCGTACATGAGAAGCGGCAGTGAACGATCTGCTTTGCCAAATCAACGCAACTATTGCTCTTGGCAAATACAAGCCAGCACACAATCTATTAACATTCAGCATCCCCTTTCTCTCCAGTCATATTACAGTGTTAGTCACTTTCTGAACTTATTTCCTAAAATAAAAGTAACAACATTTAAGGACCTTACTGACTGGCACCTGAAATATTTTTGAGACTTGGGGAGGGTAAACACAAAGGATTATTTATTTTATTTTGGTAAGCACTTCTTATCCTAAAAGATGTTCTTTCATGTGCAACATTTGACAAACAAATTTAGCTACAGCATTAATATTTAAAAGGAAATATTCTCAGCACAATGCTGAAAGCATCTGAAGATTCAGCTTCATAATTTATTTAAAAAATCTTAAAAGGCCATGAACGAATTTTCACTGCAAACAGCTGCTCTTAAGACTACAGAATTAAAGCTTACTAGGATGCAAAACATGACATACCATTACCTCAGATTTCAATAACAAAGATCTAATTAATAGTATAATTTAAAAAAAGCATTTATTTTATTTATCAATTGCAACATAAGATGGCAATCTTTCTAAATCATTGCTTTCTACTTAGCCATAAGGAACAGAAGTCCACCCTACTGAACAGAAAAATGCCATTATATACAGAACATGAGAATCAGAGAAACAATGATACTGAGCTTTGCCTAAGACCTCTTAAATTTGAGTAAAAAAAAATAACATGTAGATGACTTGGTGATGGTTTACTGGTTTTGAATAAACACTTGGAAGAAAATTAAAAGGCAAACAATGGAGAGAGAATGACTGATCCAACCTCTTGGTTTCAAGAAGTATTTCTGTTTATTTAATCCTAGACTTAACCCTAAAGAATTCAAGTTATAATCATTTTATTTTGTTGTGGGTTTTTTTTGGCAGTACCTTAACCTGACTTAACACTGCTACATTGCATTCCTTTATGACTGAATTTGAGGTCAGAAATTAGTGATTTACCACAATATGAGAAATCATTAAATCAAACAATCTTTGGTACCATTAAGTTTAAATTCAAGAATTTAAGAACCTTATCAGTTTCCATATCTGAATTTATCAATTCATTTTCTTAATAAATATTTTCTTCAAGTATGTGTATTAACACAAAAACATGGGGTTACATTCCACAATACATGCTCATATTTCTTGATGTTGATATGGCCATAGATTATTTTAACAAGTGCTTTGACACTGTACAATTATACAGTTCTCAATGCATCTGTGCCAAGACATCTTTAAATGAGGCATTAGTTTGTGATTAATTGAAGAAACCAGATAATATATTTTAAGATCAGCAAGAATGAATTTTTTTTTTAAATTAAATTTAAAAGAATATTTTAAAAGTAAATGTTCTCCACATAAATACTTCAGAAAACCACTAACTCTCTCTGAACAATAACCATTCTGTTGAATCCATTATTGCAAACAAAACTTATCATGGGAGTCATACACCATGTTGGTGATGACATAAGTAAGTATTTCTCTGAAGTTTTTGTACAGTTGTTTGTTGTTTTGTTTATTTGGTTGTTTTTTTTTTAATTTCCCAGAAATTCAGTGATTCTTTTCACAGCTATGAAAGTTCTGCTGGAAATCTTGGCAAAAATTTAATTCCAACTTATCGAGTGTAACTGTATGACTATAACTACATGCCACCTACAACTATGTCTCTAGGGGTTACTTGTTATTTTTATGTTAAAGTAAAAATCTGTGGAATGAAAGGTATGAAAAATCTATGGAAGACCTGAAGAACAAAGCTGATTTTATATCTTCTTCACCCTCACAGTATAGAGACAGGATTTAGGTTTAAGTAATCCTCTCTTCAGAAGAAATTCTAACAAACACACTTGACAGGCATATGCTATGCCTAAGTGTTCAGTTACTTTGATAATTTCCACAAAAGAAACCTTTACATTATTGCAATTACTGTCTAAGTTGAACTGGGACCTTTTTATAACCTCTCCTCTCCCACAGAAAAGCCTACAAGCTTATTCATCTGAAGCAGACTACATGCTACAACTGTGCTCACAACCAAAGTTTTATGTATTGGTATGGACGATGCTTTTCCCTTTGCTTAAATGACTTGCATTTTTAAAAGCATCCCAAACAAGCATTATTCCTCTTCTAGTAAGCAATACTTCATGTAGAAGTGGTCTCACTAATTTTTTATGATCGTTTTGATAGAACAACATTTTATTTACATTTCATTCCTTTTTTTTTTTTCAGAATAACAAATTGCTATACTTTCCTATCAGAAGGACAAATCCTTCTCTGACATTGCAAGAACTGTAAACATCAAGTGAAAGATGTAGACTTCCTCATTTTATTTTATTTCAGATTTTTTTCCAATTTATATTTGGAGGAAGCACACATACCCCCAAGTACTCTAGGGACCCCCTGGATCAGTTTCACAGTAAGTGTCTCCAAACTCAAGCTGTTCCAAAAGCAGAGCACAGAGCTTTCGACAAGAAGGCCCCTCAGAAGTAAAGACAACTTAAAGAGCGTCACCAGTTCAATCTTCCCATCTTTCCCAGGACAGACAAGAGAGAAAGCGCTACTGAGAGGCTGGCACCAGGTCTCTACAGGGTGGGGAAATTGGAATATGCCCCTCAAGTCAGGCTGTTCACCGTGCATTTCCTTCTCCCTGCCACTGAATATGTTCTAGATTTTTGAAGCCAACACATCTAAGAACTGTAAAATACAGCATCAAGAAGAAAAATCCCTCACATTACCAGGTCCTAAATCTATAGTTTTGCAACTCTGATCTGTAAACATCATAGTAGCTGTTATACATATGGCAAATCAGACAGACAGAAAGATGAGGTGAAACGCTGGAGTCAGGTACAGAACTCCTTCACCTCCGAGGTCCCACCATGGACATCTGCTAGAGAGGCCACACTGGCTCTCCGTGCTGAAGTTCAGGAATATTTCCTCTCCCAAAATCGCAAATTACAAACAAAATTAATGAAGCGCAATCCTGCAATGTTACCAAACACTACACCTCTACATCGCTGACTAGGATCCTGATAAACTACGGCAACACATGTCAAGTCACTGTGCTGCAGATTACTTGCTGAGTTTTCAAATATCAGATTCAGTACATGGTGATAAAACCCTGAAGTTATTACAATTCAAATAATTTTTTTTTTTTTTTAAATCTACTCAGTGCTTCTTCAGACAAAAAACTGCCAACACGCAACAGCACAGGTGTTCAGCTACTAACATCAAAACTGCTGGCAATTGCACCTCACATCAGCATCCATTCCAGTCTTACCTGGTAGATATCAGAAAGGCTGCTGCTTCCTGAGTCACTAGTGATGCTACATCCTGAGTGACTAGATGAAACGTGGGTCACCTGTGGGTGGAGACTGTCAGTAAGGTGCAGCTTTGTGAAATCTGCAGGAAGCTATAGGTGGAGCAGAAAAAGCATCATTACAATTTGAGGTAGATACACAGCAAAATAAATTCAAATCATTTATGTCACACTTTACTCTCTGCCAGTACCAAGTATATTAAGAAAACCACTTGGGGCTTCTTAATTTCCCCAAGAACTAAGGGGAAATTCTTGGGGCTTGAGAACACCATATAAAAGTTTGAGTTTTGCAGGTTTTTAAATTCAAGCAGAGGTCAGCAAAATACCATCAAATTGCTATAGATATGAGAGATTTTTGAAAAGCGTATATTCACACCAGTGAAGCAATAACTCTTCATTATCTTGCTATGGGGTTTGGATCAAATTAAAGCACATATGAATACTGTGCGAGTTTCAATATCAACAGTTTCCTGCAGAATGAGATTAACAGAGAGTAAAGTCATATACTTAAAAAAAACCCAAGCAAGTACTGCTCTGGATTTGGCTAACACTTTTGCTTCTGAAGTTGACAAAATGCATTACAGACAAGTAAAATCCAAGGCACCGAACTATCTGTTATGCTTTAAACCAAACAGTATGATGGCAAATAGGAAATGAGGGAAGACTGACACACTGCAAAGAGCTACAAACCCTGAAATGAGTTTGCTTACATGCAGTGCTGAAGAACGAACCGAAACAGTATATTTGATCTTTTAACAATCATCCACCAAGACTTGTGACATATATTTTTACAATTGCTTTATGCACACAGCTCCCATGAAAATCTGTAAGAACTGTAAAAAATGCCAGACTGCAGAAAGTGAACTTTGATAAAGGAAAATATTTGCTCTCTGGAAAAGTATTTATATACTATTTCAGGAGCAAATTACTCCTCTCCCCAAGGAGCTTGCATCCCACCAGTAGTTAATAAAAGTATGTTAATGTATCAATTTTGGTATGCAATAAATGCTTCAATTATTTAAAAAAAAAAACCCAAACCAATAGAAAACCAACTTTGGTCTTTTTTGTTTGTTTCAAGGTAGATACGCTCTATGGAGGTGCATTTGTACTAAGAATGTCATATAGACTATGTCCATCCATGTCAGTTATGAATACTACCTTGACACTATTAACATTCTCCCTGGATGGAAATGAAAATAAGAGCTCATTCAGCATTAAGATATAATAGGTCAATCAGTATAAAAGGTTATGAAACAAGTAATCTGCAAGTCACAAGAGAGTGTGATTGAGAAAATGATTAGCACTATACAGTTAAAGGTACAGAATGATTTTACTGCTGCTTGCCTGGTTTAAATCTGTTTATGGAACATGCCCTGAAAGAACCTTGGCTTTAGGATTTGTGGTGAAAGCACAGACAACTGGAAACCTTACTCTTATTTAGACAGACTGGCACTTCCTGTTCTAATACTCCTGAAAACGATTTCTTCTTTACTATGACTGCATCCACCAACAGCAAAAATGGCTAAATTTTACGCAATTGTTTCTCAATATTTTACCTGAAAGAGGGGTTAAAAAGAGTAACCAGACATTAATAATCCTAAAAAACTTTAGTAAGCCCAGAGCTAGAGTTGATCTTCATATACCCATCAACAAAGAAAGGGCAATTAACAAAAGCAATATTCTAATACATACAGCCATGGATGCTGCCTCCAGAAAAATCTAATTATGCTCACCACTGCTGATGATATACCAGGAGGAGGAAATACAGTATGAAGAAGGGCATTAGTTACAGTATCTTTTGTCTCTGCTACTTCCCTTTTTAATCTGTAAATTTGAATTAGCACAAAACTGTACACTATTTCCTGTTATTCAGGCCATTTTATCCAATTTTTATCATGATTCAAACCACTATACAAATAAGTATACATTCCATAGGTAGAATGTATAGCAAATGAACCACCAGAGCTTTTGCAATGTGTCAATATTACTAAAAGTACAATCTCTTAGAATTAAAGCAGTGCAGGATTATTTCCAAGTAGAAGTCCTATCTATTATTTTAAGATACATGCACAAATCATCTAAGATTTGGACATTTAATGATAACTCAAAGTTACAATATTTTGCGATTTTTACATTTTATAAAGGAATAACCATTTCAATCACAGATAAATATTAACTCCATAGGGAGGTGCATGTCAACACTATATTGTGCCCAGCCAAACACATTCAATTTTTCATAGTGCTCTGCAAATATCTTCACGTCATTAACAATTGCATTTATTTTTTATCAATGCAATAACAATTCTTAAGAACCTTACATCAAAGCAAATCCAGTTAGTATGTTAAAAAAATATAATCAAGATATGTTTAATATCATGACTGCACTTAAGGTTTTGAATGAACAGCAAGGATTTATGTTCTGTTACTACACAGGCACTAGGAAGAGGCAGGGGATTCCACAATAACTGATGAAATACATTGCATATAAAAGCGAGCTTTTTGATTTTTTTTTTGGCTGTAGACAATCAGCTGAATGTTTGGTGATTACTGGTTTCAGAATAACTCCTCAAGTCAAAGCCATGCTGCGTGAGCTGGACTTGCCAAGCGGTGACAGCAGAAGATCAGAAGCAGGCATTTTACTTAGGGCAACCTAACTAGTCACTTTGATCCTAATCAAATAGGACTATTCACAAGCAGAAAGCACATGCTCACATCTTTGCAGAATACTGCATCTCTGTGCTACATGCCCCAAAGCGGCATCCTCTTCGACTGCCCTATTCCCAAATAAGTTAAGGTGAGAAGTTGTGTGAGGAAAAAAAAATAAAAATACAAAAATTAAATAAGCTGAAACATTTACATTGTGAGGTCAGTAAGAACTGCTTGTGACAAACACATGCATTTCTAAGTCACATACTGCTATTTAAAATATTATTGTACAGAGTTGTACACAACAGGGAAAAAAGTAAAGCACTGATGAAAATGAGAAATCACATGTGCTTAAGTCTTTTACATGAGAGGCTACACCTGTCACTCCTGGAGCACAACGTTTGGCAAATGGCTTTTGCTAAGCAGAGAAAGAATAAAATGCCACATTCAACTGCCTCAGTAGTGCCAGCAACCAGCACAATGCTGTCTGCCTCAAACCAGGCTATTTACATCTAATTTCTTACTTGCAGTTGAACATATTAGAAAACAACATCATGAAACTGTGCTATTATAACCAGTGAAAAAATGGCTAGGAATATTAATTCTGCTGTCAGGAAACATAAGAAAGTTAACTTCACTACAACAGGTGTATTTGCTGTGCTATTGAATACCATTTTATTATGAAATTTTTAAGCACTCGGTGCTTGTATTCCTCTATAGTTCTACTTAACAGTTTAGTATTGACTTTAGTAGTTAGCATCACAGTAAAAATAAAGTTTTTCACGTAACATTTTAAAGCTCATACAGGCTAGATATGTAACACCTGCCTTATCCTCCAGATCATGCAGCAATATGAGAAAGTCTAAGAACATAATACCCTTTGCCTCAGTAAGATCAGCTGTAAAAAACTAAAGGCACCACAAACGGCATCAGAACCACGGAGGCATTTTTATCTTGTTTTGCATTTTCATTAAATGATGGCTAGTTTTAAGGAGTCATTCAGAGTAATAAGGAACAAAAGCACCTCGTATATTTTCCATAACAAGCAGTTATTTGTTATGGAAACACTAAAGTACAGCTTTGCTGAAGCCAGCAACTACTGTAATTCTTAACTTCGCTGCTGAACATTTGGTTTCGAAGTATCATAATGAACTAGCAGACAGAGTAAAAACATGGCAGGGTAATTTAGAAAAATAAACGCATGAGTCGTTCTTAAGTAAATATAGTTTCATTACACTACATTAAACAACTAATAGTCGTTAAAAGGGTCAGATAACTATCCTCATAACCTATTTTCCGGACAAACGTCTTAAGTGAGAAAACATTAAGGTGGAATATGCATAGAACTAATGAAGCATGACATAAAAGGGGAAAAAAGGTTTTAATACGAAACATGAAGAGATAAAGTAGTTAACACCAAAGCCCTAATCTTAATTTGACAGAATTCAAAGCAGTATTTTATAAATATGCATATAGCACTTAATAAGTGTGCATGCATGCATATATACACACACATTTAAACAGTTTACACACACATAAAGAAAGCAGAGGAAAAACAGTACATCTGGGAACTCCATGGTTTTACGCCTTGAAAACAATAAAACAAATGAAAACTTAAACAATTATGTGAAACTATCTTAAGGATAAAGTGGTATCTCCATTTTGAACTGTACAATACCTTAAATCCTATCACATCTTCTTATCTTAAAAGCAGCAATTTATTACTTCCACCCTCAAAATGAGTCACCACTTTATGCATGCAAAGCTAACAATTACTTTGCACTGAATATGTTCTTCCTATTTTAAGAACATCATGATTTTCTCCTACCCAACAGCGTGCCTTTCTCTATAACAAAAGGCAATGAATATATGTGCTACTGCTGGGACTATGATGGGCTTCTCCTCTTTCTTAGTCTCTTGGCCAAACACTTGAGCTCTGCTGTATTCTATGCAACTTCTACTCAAGAAATCATTGGGGTCATCCTACTAATACAGTATTTATTTTTTAAAAATTTAATATATTTTCAGAATATTTACTAGACAAGACATTAAAATCTTCAGATATGTCATGAAAAGGCATGAGTGAAACAATATCATAGAATCATCTAGGTTGGAAGGGACCTTCAAGATCATCTAGTCCAACCATCAACCCAACTCTGACAAAAAAACCCCATCACTAAACCATGTCCCCCAGCACCATGTCAACCCATCTTTTGAACACCTCCAGGGATGGTGCCTCAACCACTTCCCTGGGCAGCCCATTCCAATGCTTGATAACCCTTTCAGTGTAAAAATTTTTCTTAATATCCAACCTGAACCTCCCCTGGCACAACTTGAGGCTGTTTCCTCTAGTCCTGTTGCCTGTGACTTGGGAGAAGAGAAAGAATACCAAAATCCTTCCTTCATTTAAATAGCATTCCTCTGCTTTTTGTTGTTGGGGTTTTTTTTTGTTTGGTTTTTGGTTTTGTTTTGGATTTATTTTTTATAAATGTACTTATATGTGAAAACAACAAATATAAATGCACCAATGGGAGAGATATAGACACAAATAAAATTCTAAAATACATGAGGAATGCTGGTTGGAGAGCTCCAATATACCATTCATTGTAGAGCAAACATATCAATAAGCATCTTACAAACAAGGTCTTCTACTAAAGGTCAGTTGGCAATTTATGAAAGCTTTATAAAGCCTGCAAAGTGACTGAAGTACATCTGCAGAAAGATTGAATTTAAGAAAGCAAAGGTATAACATTCTGTTATGCAATTCCCAATGAATGATCCTATAGGTAATTAGGTGCCTCTGAGATAGGGCAAGCAAGTATGGTAGACACAAGGTAACACAAAATATCACCTTTATAAACTATTTCCACTTTCTGCAATTACAGAAACAAGCAAACACTGATTCTTCAGCCTCTGAACACACGCATCTCAATGCTTACTCTGTAGTACCTCTTTACTAATAAAATCTAATAAAAGCTACTGTAACAAAAAAAACCCAACACCCAAAACAGTGTTTTATTGATGATTAATTTAGTCCCACTTATCTAAATAAGTAAATTGCAACAAAATTATTTTGGTATTCTGTACCTTTTTATAAAGGAAGAGCAATGGCAGCCAAATAAAATAAATACTATGCCTTAGTCCTTCCCCTTATTTTTTGCCCCACCAAGACAGGCATTTTAAAATGTTTATTGCACTAAAAAAGTCTAGATCACCAACCCAGAATTCTTCAGTATCCTATCAATTCAGTAATGTTTTATTTCACTATGTTATGCAAATGTTCATTTTTATATTAGATGTTTATACGTCTGTTGTATGTGTTTTAAGGATATACCCAGATTTATGATATTTAATGACTGAAGGAAAAAATACTTCTAATAATGGTGGGTATTCATCAACATGCTATTTCAACATAATTCTTTCACTAACCAAGAGAGACACCAAGGAAAACATTTTTATGGTTCAGTGATTTAAAACACAGCAGTCAATGTAAGTAATTACAGAATAATAAAGTAATTTCTATCGATTCTGCCTACAGACATGATGCGGGCTGACATGTCCAGTGCAGAGTTAAAACTAAAATAAAAGTTTAAACTATATACAGTTCAAATTAGGACGCAATTCCCATGGAAGCAGGATTTCCTTCTACCTAGGGGTGGGACGGAAAACATTAAGATGTTTCTATGTATTTTCTCTGAAAACTTCAGAGGGAGTTAAATAAAAACCTTCTGACTTGAATTATGCCTTCTGTGTATCACTCACTTTATACTATCTCACGTATTTTGAATCTCCAAATTTTCCTCAAATAGGCATCTTTATGTGAAACTGTCTGAAACTTCATGAAGACCTAATCTTAGAAGCATTCTTCATCTTGAGTACAACAAAAGACACAAGCCATGTTCTGAAAATACTGCATTTGGGTACTATTGCTGTTAAGCAGTTGTTTATATGCAAAGCTCACAGCAGAGCACCTTTAGCAAAAAAATAAGCATCATAAGGATCTTTTCTGGCAAACTCTTTGTATTTTCCTGCACTGGTACTTTGCTATAGTTAGCCCCACATAAAACTATTCAGAGGTTTAAGTTAATACAACATGATCTGCTGGTGTCAAAGAGAGATCGAGACAGAGCGAGTGCACGGGAACTTCATTTTGTTTCCCTTGCAAAACACATAGAGACTGCCACTTACTATACATCTTGTGGTTCTCAGCAGCTAGTCCTACGAGCATTTAATGCACTGAACATAATTATCCTCTGCTTGAAGGATTATTGACTTCTGCAGAGGGACAGAGGTGGTGAAATGTAAATGGGTATCTGGGGAATGGAGGAAAGCTCTCAGGGACAACTCTTTTCAAAGCAAAAGTTTGAAATGCATCACTGGCACCCCCCATTCTTATTTAACGTAACTACCTTATCTGTTGTAGGACCAGATCTGTTAGTACTTGCTTTTTCTTTTGACAGTATTTGTGTCACAGATTCAATGCAGTGCTTTACATTCAAAAGTGTTTTCTTCAGGGAGTCTGGCATAAACAACGTTCCTTCCACAAACATGATGTCTATTTATTTGCAACAGCTCAAATGATGCAAGGATTGAATAAAAAAAAAAATAAGAAAGGAAAATTTGTATCATACAGGTATTTACAGTGACTGTAAACCAAAAATACATAAGAAATGAATGCAGAATGGATTTGAACTAAAGCATACTAAACTACATTAAATCATACTGAACTAAAACATACTAAATTTTCCAAAGCTTTTCTCAGGGTTTTGAAATTCTGAACTTAAATCATTATAACATATTTAAAATAAAACAAAACTGCAAGATCAGAATATTTTTACTTAGAACTCTATTCAGAAGTCTTTCTCAGTCAGAAAATACCTGGTAAAAGTGTAACTTCTTCATTGGGCAACAAAGGATAATTTAGTATTTTTGAAATACAGTATTCTGTGGTGGTTTTAAAATTAGAACAGCTCAAAATAAAGAGACTGTTCTACAACTGTTCTGCCTGTGGATATACACTTAAGTAGCAACAACTCTGGCAACCTCAATCACGTGGAGAAACGTGGTCTTCTCCTCTCACAACATTTCAGTCATTTCACCTCACCCAGCGTTACTTACAAAGCAGTGCTGTTTGCATGGGAGAGGCAGATTTTACAGAGAACACCATTTCTCAGACAGTTTTTTTCCATCTCCTCCACAGAAAACAAGATCTGTATCTCTGTCTGTACCTTCCACTTAATCACTGAAAGATTTTTTGTTCTATCTGTTAGGTTTTTTTCCCAAACACTGCAGTGAAAGTGAAGCCCTCCAGGATTGAGTACGAAGGCTTTTCAGGTCTTCTTCCTCTTTATGCACCAGCAGGATCTGGTATTTTATATAACGAGCTTGGTTTGCTTTACAAATGTCTACAAGTTCAGATCAGATCCTGTCCTTCAAGAGTGGTTCAAAGTGTGAAAAGCAGAATCTCTATTCCAGTATATTGTGTCTGTATGTTTACGAGGCCATACCATATTGCTCTTGGTAGCACCCACTGCCTCACCCAGCACTGGCATTTAGAGCCCTGATGGAGCTGGCACAGCCCACGCCTGCACACAAACTAACAGCTTCCCTAAAACACTGAATAAAACTGGGAAGGGAATTCATGTTGTGGAAATCTACATAATGAGAACTGACAACTAGGGAGAGGCACTCAACGACCATTTCGGCTTCGGCTGAAGGAAAGACCGTTCAATTGACTTCTGAAATATCTCTAGGGTAGGAGCATAGAAAGCTGAGCTCAACCACTGAACTCCAGTAAAAGCTCCCCATTATTTAGTAGCAGTAGACATGGAGGACAAAATATTAATAAAGCCTGGCTTTGCAGAGATCTCTCTCTTGGGAATAACTGATTTTCATACTAACATAATGCATGTTCCAGTTGATGTTTTTCCCACAGTTAGATTATTTCTAAATACTTCCTCTTACGGCTGTTTGCGTGTTTAATACACTGAGAGCTACTGCTGGGCTGGAAACTAAATGGCCTACTTTCAGGACTTTAAGACCTACAAGGTTAAATTTTGAACTCTTTGGCCTGTTTCAAGTAACTGTGGGAGAGGAAGGAACAGAGAACCTGGTCACAAACTTTGCTTCCACAGGAAATCAGGCAAAAGATTTATGCCTAAGGATGTAAAAGGAAAAAAAAAAAAACACACCAAAAAAAACTCAAGAACATTTTATGTGGGCACATACTTTTACAGGAAATGTTAATTCAAACATGTTCAAGAAAGATGTTTTAAATACTGCAGAACATTTTAAGTGAGGGGATGCTTATATACACACCTTGTACAGGGAGTACAGGTTTCTTACACAGCAGTGTAACCAGTGGACACGGGGGATGCTAAAGAGTGATTACACCAGCAGGGGTAACACTGATGGCACACACAGCCAGATATTCTTTTCAGCTTTAAAGCACCACTCAGGATTGAAAACCACTACAGACAAGTAAAGAGCCTAGCCCAAACGTGAAAACATCTATCCTGGACACATTTTAAATGGATAAAGCAAAGAACTATGATAAGTATATATTTCAAGTGTTGAAGCCTTTATCAATGGGCATTCTTACAACATGTGTTGCTTTTTTTGTTTTATACAAATCATGGAATATTTCATTTCACAATTATAGCACTCTACCCAATCGAACTAAGCTTGGTAAAGTTTTTTGAAACACTCATGAGGGGACATCTCAGTTTTGAACTTCAGCTGTTTAATCTGAACAACTGCAGTTTATTACTGAACTACAGCACTGAATTTTACTGCGCTGAACTAATTTGCAATAGCAAAAGAAATCAAAGTGAATTGATTCTAGAATAAAGAAAAAATAAATTAAGGGCTACTCAAGTAATTTTTATTTTTTAAAGATGGGATACAAAAAATGACAGATATAGGAAGGATGGGGGAGAAAACAAAAGTGCTGGTAAAACCTGCTGGTAACACAGTGCAAAGAGACACTCTTGGTACAAGGGATGAGAGCAGGACACTCTTCTGTGAGAGCAGGATGACTTCTACTTGGAGTAAGAGATAAAATGCAGTAGGAAACGATGTGAGATCATGCACTTGGAGACAAGAAACCAAGAACCTATGAACTTATCTGTCAGAAATGACTGTGAAAAGAGTTCCAGCATATCAGCTAATCAGAAGGTGACTGAACTGTTAAGGTGATACAGCAGAAGAAGAACCCAGCGGGATCACAGCATGCATCATCCAGAAATACAGAGGTTCTGGGCTCTTCTCCATGGCACCAGCAGAGACCTTATTTTGAAATGCAGCCCATGTTCCCAGCTGTATGTTTGCAATAAAGATGGACTTAAAGCCATACATATACATTGATTCAGAGAAGAACTATCAGATAAGAAGAAGAAAAACTATTATTTGAGAAAGTGCAAGAGAAGCATGGCTTAATTCAGCCAAAGCTGAGAGAGGGTATGGTCGCTATCTGGAAATAGGAAGGAGGAAATGCAGGTGCAAAGCCTAATGAGCAGGAAGTTGAAAGAAAGTTGCTACCTAATGAACCACGGAGATTCTCAAAACCGGGCACAACAGGAGCAGTGGTAGAGAAGGCTTTCAAACCAAAGCTAGACAAAGTTCTGAATGTGCTGCGCAACAGTGTGTAATAGCAGTGACCCAGAAAATCCCCTCAAGAACCATGGCACTCCTCCAAACAGAAAAACCTGAAACCAGTCTGGTTTTTTTTTTATATAGTTATCATTCAGAAGCAGACTAACCAAAGGAGGAAAAAAGACAAAAATCAACATGATTATCATCATAATGTTTGAGATTTTCTTACCGGTAGCTTCTTAGTAAAAACTTAAGTATTCTGTGCACTTCCAAAGAAAATATTTTTAAAAGATATAGACAGGGAGATGCTGTGCAGAGATGCAAAAACTGGAGATTTCCATTTGAACAGAGTTTTACCTCTATAAAATACCAAATTAATTGAAAGAAATTTGATGAAAATTTAAATGGAGACATGCAAATTCACAAGCAATTAAACTAAGTTATTTTTTTTTATATTTGATGGCTGCAGCCATGTCAACGCGACCCTTGCAGTTTTAAGTAAAGGATTATCTTTGCTTTATAGTATCAAGGAATAGTTCTGAGAAAAGAGGGTTAGTTTCTCTTTTTTCCTAATGCAATGACTTTGCTTTTTAGTAACTTCAGCACTAGGAGAGAACCATGCATAATTCTTCTGCTAATGACTGGCTCCAAATAAGAAATCAAGCACCGTGACTACCTGTTTTCTATGTGCTTGCTCTAAAATGGAAGTTTCCTCTATTTTCATTGTCTAACAATGAAAGATGCACACTTTTGCTTCACCTCAAACAGAAAAACCTGAGGAACTACAATATTACAAGATGCATATCTCAACACACAAGTGGACATCAAAGGACCTGCTAAACGTTGTTTTTAAGAATATTCTGACTGTAGCATTAATATAAAGCATTCTTTAATATAAAGGAAAAATGTCTATTACCATAATCACTGTTTTGAGATTGCTAATTGCAAAATAGTAACCATTTCAAAACAATGACACCAAATTTTTTTAAAAAGCTTGTCAAAACAAGGAGGAAATAATTTTGCCTAAAAACAAGGATATCATTTTTAAAACAAGGTGAATTTTAAAAGAAGGGTTACTTAAAACCATCTTAAAGTTTATAGATAACACTTAGACCAATGCACAGAGTGTAAAAAGGTTTCATATTTGCATTATAGTGTAATAGTGTAATATAGGTCATCTTGCTGTTTTTCTGAATAATGTAAAAATAGCAGAGCGACACAACTCAAAATATTTTTAAATGACAAGCATTTCCCTTTATACATGACTAATGTTGCAAAATCTTAAAATAGGAAGATTTTACTTTATCTACGATTTTTTATGCTATGCTAACATGCCTACTCAAAGAGCTTTATTATTTATTTTGTGAGTTTTGAAAGTGCAACTGTATTCATGTGACAGCAATATAATAGCAGTGAATGTTGCTGTAATACCTCCAGCTTTGCTTACTAAATTTTTTCACATTTTCCCTCATATTGTAGCCAAAGAAAATTAAAGAAAATTTTTCACACTGACACAAGCTTTTAAAACTGTATATGTAATCATGCATTCCTAATACCTCCAGAGTTTCTATTCTGTCACACAGAACAAGATTCCAACTTCTTTGAACCACTACAAATATTTACAAATTTGGGCAAAAGATCTAAATGTGTGTGCTCACTGTGATCATAGGAAGGGAAGAAGTAAAGGATCATTTTTCTTCTCTTTAGGGTGTTTAGGGAGTGCAAAGATGTTCCCTAAATTCTGGAGCACAGTGCAGCAACAACTGTGCAAAGTCATTTAAAATTATTTACACAGATCAACACAGAAGCATCTTTTTATATGAATAATATATTCATTGAATTTTGAAACAACCTGCAGAGCTTTTTTTTGTACTCTAAGTGGCAGTTATTCAAAACTGTAATATCAAATGCTAAGTTCAATTAGCCCCTTCTTTCTAAAATCACCTAATTTTTACGAATGTCCACAACATATTCACAAGATAAGCAAAACAGGAAGGCCCCATATGGACCCTGCTAAAACCAAGGCTGCTTTAGAGCAAGGAGACATTATCAATCGAAGCAACATGTTATTCTGCTTAAAATGCTGACATTCACATGTGACTTCCAGAAATTTATCAATTTGTGTCTGTGCAGGTGTGCACAGAGTTTAAATCATCCGTTATATTCCTGCCTTAGGTCAACAGTATATTACAAAAACACAATCCATGTAGCAGCCTCTATATTCTAGTGACACCACGAAGTATTTCAATGGTGTTTATTTGGGAAGAGATTTTAAATCAGAGATTGCCAAGCTGCAGAAAAATAAGCAGCACAGAAATCAGCTGGAAATACTAGGACCAATAACTGAAGCCTGTTCTACAAATGAAATTAGTGAAGTTCTTCTTTTTTTCTCCCCCCTAACAAAAGATAAAATATAGAGACCCAGGACATGTGCATATACCTCACCTACTGCATTAGATCACCTTGCAATAACCAGAAAAATTGACAGTCAAATCTTAATCGTTGATTCATGACAGAGCTAGAATGGTCTTTGCTATAAGACCCCATGGTGCAACAGATTAAGAAGGTTACTTTCTTTCATAAAAGTGGTAGACATTTTAGTCATTTACTACATTAAGCATGTTATCTCTGCATGCTTAACTGTATAAAAACCCAGCTGGAACACTGAACCTCCATTTAAAAAAAAATTAAAATCATATTACTCTAACTCAGGAATTCCTAAATTTAGTTTTCCCTGGGTACCATCATCACAGAAAGAATAGTAATGTACAATACTAATGGAAGTGGCAGGTGTAGGGCTGACATTTAACTGTCTAAACAACCTCTTCCTTCAACAGGAAAGGGGTAGGTAAATAGATTTTCCGTATACTACTGCTGACACGCATGCCACTGTTTGTGAAATTATGATTTAGTATCCATTTATTTAGGATTAGCAGCTGTGTTCAGGGATCTTGGAAAGTCTCAGCTAATGGAAATTTCTGAAATCCTTTGCTCTGAAATGTGAGAAATCTCTCATCTTCTCACAAAACTGAAAAAAAATCAACATTATCAACTAAAAGAACCTCCTGTTTTGAAAATGAGCAAGATCGTTCAGGACAGAAAGTCCTGGAGTCAGACCACGTTAAATGTTTGCAGAAATCATACACCACCAACAAGTAGAGGTACACCTAGCATACAGACTTCTACAGTTATTAACAGAAACTAACACTGTTTTCATTTTAGTTTGCTTTTTATTCTGCTCCTACAGCTGTGAACAGCTTCACTTTTAAAAGAATTATTACAAGTCTTCTCTGTTGCCTTAAAAAATTCAGTTGGACCACCACTTCCAGATGCAGAGTTAATTAAGTAGGACACTTCACAAAGGCTCCAAAATCCATAAATTCATGCATTTTCCTTTTACTCATGGTTCCTTAAAAGTAAGAACAACAGGAAAAAAAAGATTCTTCTACATTATTTCTGGATATTTCAAGAAAAATCCCCTCTATAGTCAAATTCTTATTCAAAGGCCAAAAAGCCTAGCTAAAAATCCACTGGTGATGTGGCTCAAAACTGAGGAGGCAAGCGCTCCAGGGACATGTCCAAGTCTGACATCTGGCTCTTTCCTGAGCAATCTAGAAGAGTAAAGAGCTACTGCCTGCCAAGTATTTGGAAGACTTTTTTTTTTTTCCTAGCTCGTTATCAGGAATACATTACGATTTAGAGGTCAAGCTGTACCTTGATCAGTGAAGCAGCAGAGGCAGAGCGTACAATGCAAGTTTTGAAGAACCTTTATTTGCTTATATGCAAGGAACAAAACAAAACAAGAGCACAAAAAAAATGTATTTGGGTTAAAATGAGAAGAGGACTGATGGTTCAAGCAAACCTAGGATGTAGCTAACCAAGAAATAATTCCCACAATTCAGTTTCGATTTCCCAAAACCTAGAATGATTATTTTTTTCAACCACAACCAAATATCATCCAGCTTTCACGTACAATGTCCTTCATCACCCTGTTTACAAGTCATCGATCCCACTACCAATATTAAGTTTACGGTCCAGTTCTGCAGCCCTATTCTCTTTTTCAGGCCTTACCATTCCCTTTCAAATCATCCCATGTTAGACCTTCCTGACACTCATGTAACTCCTACAGCATTCGGTCGGTTGGCAGGTACGCAGCAGCAGACAAGCATTTGGGAAACAATGCTATGGATGGAGTCCTAACCGCACAACCCAGCTCCCATTCTCCTGGCTCTGCAGGAATTACAGCAGCACAGAACAGCAAAAGCCTATTTTTAACTAAAAAGCAAGCCAACATAACTAAATACACAAAGTGAGCAGACCTACAAAATAGCACAATGTCATTTTTATGAAATCATTCTTCTTTGGAGGGAGGAAAAAAAAAAAGCTTTAATCCATTTTTCTTACTTGCAAAGTCAGAGTTTGGAGTCAAGCTAATATTGTAATAAATCCTACCCAGTGTGTCCAAATGACCCAGGGCACAGCGCCTGTGCTTGTCAGCAAGCAAGCTGACAGGCTGCAGTCAGATAAATTGAGGCAATATTTATAGATGGAGTGAAAGAAATCACAGGTTGAGGAATTTGACCATTGGGCTATTGTCTGGGTTTACAATGTGGTTCCTCCCTGTCTGTCCATACACCTCTGAAGACCAGGTAACTGCAGTTACCAAGCGGACGCATTACTGTGACCAAACATCAGCAATGTTTTCCACTTGGTCACCAACCAACCCTGGGACAATTGGAATAATTTATCTACAGGCAGAAAGTTAAAAGCGCTGCATACAGCTTCATATTACTATTGCCAAAGCATTTGTTGTCTTATTAACAGATACTAAATGCAGCTATAATGTAATACTTTGCACTTCTTTGCATCTTAACTCACAAGCCTGCTTTCCCTGTATTTTGAAAAGCAACTGGCTCTTGATTCAAGTCAAGAAGCAGGGGCTGAAACAGAAGGTTGGTGCTAAACAGTTTTCATATTCCCAGTCCAAAGGAGAAGTGTCATCTCCATTACAAGCTGCAAATGCCATGGAGGTATGCATATATTTGAGTGCAGAGAGTCACAACCATCTTCATATTCAAAGCAACACCTTCACATTTTGTCAAATGGTTCAGTTCAGAGCCTTCTGTGGTTGTTTACAGTAGTCACTAAACTGGAACCCCAAAGACACGTAAGGAAAAATCAGAAAGCCTCTTTGAACTAAAGGAGGGGCATTCCCACTCCCATCCACTACCCAGCACAGGGACCATAAAGCACAGAAACTATTGAAATTCGTAACAGATCAATTATTTGATGCCTTTTTAAGGTGCTCTAGACAAGCTTTGGTAGGAATGGCATATTACAGGAGACATGAACTTGACTGCCTGTAATACAGGACTCAGGAAAGGCTAGAAGAATAGCCAGTCCAAGCTGTGAGATTTAGCAGATTACTCCCCATTTCAGAAAACTCTCACTTTTCATGAAAAGGGAACTAAACATCCTGGGATTTTGTGCTCCAACATTTGCAATGGCGACCACGGATCACAAAAAGACTGATGCCCTTATTTTTAGCTTTTTGACCAGCTTAAGTTTAGGCCAAGTAGAGAATGCCAGGTTAGCTAAATACCGTGAGGTTGGTTCATGGTAGCAAGCTTCATATTTGCAGTGAAACCAACCCAAAAAGACAGATGAAGCCTTGTGGCCAAAGGCTGTACCC
>KZ505806.1:75157-169667 GCA_002844005.1 Limosa lapponica baueri | reverse complement strand
GTTTGTTTTTTTTCTTTCTAGTAGTATTAATTCTATGAATTTTTAAATTTAGAGAACACCAACAAGAATGCAAGTGAAAAGAATTAAGTCTGGCTATATATCTGCTGTTGCAATGAAGGTATCAGAAATCAAAATCAGACTTTAATAAAATAATCCTGAGATCCTGAAAATCTTGTATTTGTTTCAGTCAGATAAAAATCACTTCATTGTGTATTCATGAAAGGGTTAGTAAAATTAGTTCAGCTTTCCAAACATCAAGGATGCTGTTAAGGACTAATTTGTTGCAATTTAAAGCATGTAATACACATGGGAATAAAAAATATCTAAGATAGTTGAAGAAAAACAAACTTTAAATCAGCTTAAAAAAACTATACTTAAGAGCTTCCAGCATCAACATCATTCATTATCCCAGAGAGCTGATGGTCTGAACGCAGTTCAAACGTTCATCCAATTCTAGTTTAGAAACCAGAAGTCATGGTTCCTAATGCTCACATTGTTAAATCATGTGCAGTTATTTTTTAGATATTTCATTGATTTGCAGACAAACTGCAAAGCTATAAAGTACAGAAGTATTTTGCAGATGAGCTTTAGGTCATCTCAGCAGCAGAGACAGAACATGAGACACTTCCCTTGTTTTTGCATACTGGAGTAGTACCAGCAGTAGCAATCACAACTGCAAAAACACACAACACAACCAACAGCAGTTTCTCATCCTCTTGTAAGCTACTATTTCTTTGCATGTCATTATCTGAGATTCTCTGCCTTAGATAAGTAAAATGTAATTTCCAAAAATCTAATTTACTTCATCTTGCTGCAATATTTCTACAGGTCCATTTGCTAAACGGTTAAGTTTACGTCACTTGGAAACTGTTGAAGTACAAGCACAAGTACTACTGCTTAAAACTCTTCATCCAGTATTCTGCAAGGGACTACAAACTTTTGCAGATGGAAGAATCAACTTAAGATACTGAGGCACAGGATTTCCTTAGTTGACTGTGCTTGCTTCTAGTTACAATGAACTTCATTGCTCCTCTACGTGCATATTGCTAATTCTCTGATATTTTTAACCTATGCTAGTTAGCTCAACACATCAACAGTACCTTAAGGGCTTCAGGATTTTTTGTTTCTTTTGATGTTTGGCGTTTTGCGTGGGTTTGCTTGTTGTCTGGTTGGTTTTTTTTAATTGTTTGGTATCAGCAGCTCTCAATTTCAGCTGGATTTTCAACATGCCTGAAGATCAGGCAGGAGTGCCTACAACCCAGTAACGATAAATAGTATTAGTCTGTCAGTCTCAAAATAGCATTTTGGAAGAAGCCGACTTTCCTTTTCAGGGTTCATATCTGTATTGTGACTATAAATGACACATTTCAGTGTGCACCATCATAAATACCACTTTGCAAGCGCTCCCAACACCACCATTAGATCTGGTCACTTCAGAATGTAAACCAGTAATATGGATTATGGTAGTTTCCTAGTTCTCATCATGAGGCCTGAGCTTTTCCTACTTCATAAGCTTTCTAAGCAAATGCCCTCCTGCGAGATCTACACTAACTATCCATGTTGACCTGAAAAAAATTCAGCTATTTCTTAAGAAGGTAGAGAAAGATGTTTTGTGCACATATGCACAGCATACATACAGGTGGTGGCTTTTTTGGTGTGGTTTTCTCCCCCCACCCTCCCACTTAAACATGTTGTGCAATCCCCAGGCCTTGAAACAGTAACAGAAAGACGGCAGGACATCGCCTGTACGCCAAGGATGCTTTCATTGCCATCTCTACAGGTCACTAACGTATTCACTGTCATTCCTATGAAATGACCCAAATTTCACCATTTATAAGCTTTTGAGAATATCTGCAGTTAAATGTTGTCCTGGAGAACAGGAATTTAGCCAGACTCCACTACAGATCTCTAGTAGGATGCCAAGTAAGTCACTTAAAAACAACCGTGAGTACCTGAACTGGGCCAATACACAGAAAATTCAAATAACAAAATCTATACTTTGAACAATTACTTAGGCCTAGCTATGCTCAATTTCTCAAAATTCTGCCCTTACTTTTTGCCAAATATTTGCTTTGACAGAGCTACCTGAAAAATGAAGATAGTGCCCACCCCTGCACTACTTTAATGAATCGCATTAACACTGTAGTTACAAACACCTTAAAAAGTCACAGAAAAAAAAAAAAAAAAGTAATGTTTTCATCTTCTGAGTAGGACTTGAATAATACACCATAAACACAACCTGGCCATTTGAGCAATGAAGCTAGCCCAAATTATCAAACAGCTGCTTGTTAAACTAGAGCTATCTATCTTGAGATGAATCTTGCAGAAGATATATGGTCATGTAATTAAAGAGTGTCTCAAAATGCATTGATGAAGAGGTGAAATACTATTCTTAATCACACGAAAAATCCACAACTCCTTTATTGGGCTAGAGAGGAACTTTTTTTTCAAAATATACAAATTAAAAGGAAAGGAGCAATCAGCAGGGGCCGAACCAGAAATCTGGTAGCAATAAGTGCCTAACAACAACAGAAAAAATTCTGTATCAAATCCCAGGGCAAGGTAATTCATTAAGATGACCAAAATCAAAACCATCAGCAGCTACAGTAGCTAATAGGTTACTACCTAGTCGGAGCTCTTTTTCATACATCTATTTTTTTCCAGGTGTATATATATATATATAAATATCCAGGTATGATGCCATCTCAGATTGTTCAGTTTACAAAGCGTACCCACTGATCACATCAACACATTTCTCTTTCCCATGTCTTATTAGCACTGTGTGATGCTTAATAACTATCCCAGGTTACATATATTATTTGAGTTATAAAACAATACTGAAGATCTCTTCCAGAAAATTATGTCAGCCAACACCCTTACTAACCAAGCTAAAATAACCATATTTGAACAATTACCAGTCAAAACTCTTCCTCAAAATACCACTCATTTCCTTTTCATTCCTGGGAGTGAAGAGAGCCCTAGCACAGGGCCACAAATCTTTTGCTTGTTCTTAATATATTTTAATTCACAAAGATTTGACTTCTTTCAATATTTTTCAGTAACTCAAGACAGGTCAAGCACATCAAAAGACTGCAGTAGCTGCATGATGACTAAAGGAGAGTCACTGGGCTGGCAGTGAAACATACCCTTTTTAGTAGACTTTATTTCAATAATATCCAAAGTAGAAATGTAACTTATCCTTTCTTTCAGATTGCGCATAAGTCACTCCAATGTCCCCAGCAATTCATAATGCAAATCATTATGTAGCCGTGAAAGAACTAGGCTTCTCAAGTCACATTTTTAAAAGCCTTTATACCTGCCAATTTTTTCATATTTTTTTTTAATAACTTTGAGTGAAGTTCCTACAAACAACACATACAAGGGAAAGGAAGAAATGAGATAGAAAGATAATATTTTGGAAGACCCAAGTCTACTGTGGGAATTTTCATACGCTCAACCTTTCTGTGATTTTTCCACATAGAAAAGCAGGTATACGATGCAATGTGTGAAACTTTTGAAGAGGTAGTGGTTTCAACATCCACAAAGTTGGGTGTTGAAATTTGGATTGGATTTCCATCCATTTTGGAAATATCACTTATCCTCCTAACATTTAAGATTAGGAAAATTATGATGACAGCACTACAAAACTAGTTGAGAGGACTCTTAAAATCAGCCAAGACATGGCCAAACAGAACAAAACTACTGAACTTCATGAAATTTGGTTAAGCACTTTACATAAAATAACTAAGAAGAACTACTTTTTCAACAATCCAGCTTTCGTTTCTCTGCTATCTTTCACTTTTAGTCCCTCCCTGTTCAGCAGATGACAATAGCTGTGTATCAAGGAACATCACCCACAGAGCAGCAACACCTTCAGACAGGTATCCACAGTACTGCTTCAAACTCTTCCAATTTAGAAAATGTGAGGTATGTAGGACCAATACACATGACTGGTGTGGCTGATTTTATTTCTTATATTAAGTAATCTAGGAAACCCTAGATTTCCCTAAAAAAAAAAAAACCCTAAATTTTTTACTTTTCCTCCCTCCATTCTCACCACAATGAACTAATGGTCGGTTTGCATACCATTTTCACACAGTAGTAGATTTAACCCATATCACTCATTCCCCAACTAAACTAGTGTGAAATTAAAATTTAACAGAATTAACCAAAATTAATTCAGAGAATTTTGTGAAAGCTCGCACAAGAAATTTTTTGCATTCAATTCCAGATTGTCCCAGCAAATCAAGCTGTGAGACTGTAGGCGGGAACGTCACAGAAGTAAGTAAGGCTCTCTCCTTAAAATAAAATCAAATCAGATAAGAATAAAATATCTAGGATTCTGGGAACATACTAATATGAAAATCAGTCATCACCAAAAAATTATTACTTCAGTAAGTTTTCCTTTTAGGCAAAGCAAGATGAAGTCATATACCTTGAATCTCCAAGCTTGCCTTCCCTCCCTACCAAGAATTCACATCTTTCAAGTCCAATTTTCCAAGCAAAATAACCTCTACCTGGAAACCCAAGCATAGAAAGCTTCATTCCCAAAGTGTTGTTTTTTTTTTTTCCACTGAGCTACATTGTGTCCTAACAGTTTCATTTTAAACTTCTATATAAACTCTAAACTATGTCTTTTGTTCATGCAAAATCTGCAATTGTGTGTCAGCTACATGCCAAAGTATGATTTCCTTCTCTTACAAGCATGGGGACTTTTCTTAAGGTAAATTAGTTTTCTTGTAAAGCAGTATCTTAAGCTTTTCCCTTTTACTATTCATACATTTTGGTCCAGAGAGTGAAATTTATCTCTGTGATTTAATTAACTCAAAGTAATACAACTGAAATGTGACAGAGCTTGTAATGCAGAGTCTCTAAAATTCTAGGTAGTTTTTTTTCCTTTATCTATAAACAATTATTTTATATCAGTTAAACTTGGTGGGTTACCATAATCAATCTAGAACTTTTCATCAACGTTCTTTGGAGAGTAGAAAAAGCTTTCTGATTTTATTCCTGTTTGCAAATTCAAGGTATCCTATTCTATTTTCAGCTTCTTCAGTACTTGAGTTTCAGGAAGAAAGGAGATTTTTCTTTTTTAGATTAAGTTCTAAATATTTCATGAACACCAAACGATTGGGTAACATGAACTCCTTTACACTTAGAATGTAATTAAGAAGAAGGGAAAGGAACAAAGTCTACAACAAGAAAATGTGATATGTCTGCTACATGCCTAAGAAAAATCCACTAGACGTATTCTGAAATGTTTCTAGATTAGTTTCCATATTTCTACACAATCAAAACTGAATTCCTGAAGAAAATGTTCCTCCTTTAAAAAGTTCCTGCTATCACATCTTCCCAATATTCACAATTCTTAGCTGTATATACTGAACACACTGTACATGTTCCCATGCACATCCTAACACACAGAGTATGCACAGAACATATTTATATAAATATATTTTCAAGAAACAAATTGTCAGATTGAAAATTACATTGAGCCACACAAAATTTAGCATGAAAATTTAAACGTGTTAACTGAGTGATA
This sequence comes from Limosa lapponica baueri, assembly GCA_002844005.1. NCBI lineage: Eukaryota > Metazoa > Chordata > Aves > Charadriiformes > Scolopacidae > Limosa > Limosa lapponica. The sequence goes on along the minus strand of KZ505806.1, from coordinate 164,125 downwards.
AGAATCTATACTTCTGGAATCTTATTTCACATAAACCCTAAATTTCTAATTCCTAACACCTGAGGCCTTGTTAAATAATGTTTGCTCTTCTGCTTATGAATGCATTTTTCCCAAACAATAAACACAGGCAGCCTATGGGATTAAAGCATGACAAAGGTGTAGCTGACTCATGGGATCAATTAGAAAGCATCAGTACTTAACGCCTTTTGTTCATTCCATGTTTTACTAACAGTTTCTGCATTTTCAGCATAAGTGTATCACAGATGTTAAACGCCATTCTACAAGGCAACAGCACACTAGTACCATGCACTAGACAGAATAAATCTATTCTTATCATCCTCTACAATTATATCACTTGTTATACAGCTTGAATATTTCTTTGAAGTTTTAACAAATGCATAGTGATTTTAACTGAATGCTCATAGCTTCTTACCCAACGTATGTCAGCATTTTTCCAGTAAATTTTTAACATTCAAAAAAGAACCTAGAGAGTTGCATTTTCTAAGCTAAAAACAATCTAAAATACAGCCACTGACTCTAAAGCCACCTCAGGTACAGCTTTCCCTCGAAACCCACTATTAAATTCACAAGCAGGAAAGCCCATGAGCAGGACGACAAGCAGTTTCAATCTCCATGCAGTTTGCCCGTGACAGGTTATTGATAGAACAAACAGAATTTGCAATACTTACTGAGTGCTTCTCCTGCTGGCCCATAACTCCATGGTTAGCTGGGATTGCAAGTGGTTTCATAATGAAGAAACATAAGCTGAACTGAATTTACACATCATGTACCAATTTCTTATGGATGGCAAGTCACTCTCTACAGCATTACATTGAAAAGAGGAGGAGGGGGGGAAAGCAAGCTGGAGCTAAAAGTGTCACTACTGGTAAGCTCAAACCCCCCCTCGCACTTGTAGTGCAGAGCAGCAATCCAAACGACAGCGTTAGGCTCCATTTTTGTAACACTGAAAGTCTAAGCATGTCAGGACGTAGAGAGCCTGATGAAACCCTACGTAGCCAGCATTCATCCAAGGGAACAAAACCATTCCTCAAGCCTGAGGAATGGGAAGAAAAGAAAAAGGAGGAAAAAAGCTAAAATGGCTGACTGCACAGAGACTCCTCAAAAAGCCTTAATACAGTATTATATTAGTCAGGGTGCAGGAACCAGCCTCCAGCATTCAGCCAAGCATTGTTAATACTCCTGTTTCATTTGCAATCACACACATTCACACACGCAGCCTCCCCCCGCTCCACCACTACCCTCCACTCCCCCAAAATCAGGGCAGAGCCCGCGGATAGGGACCTCCTCCCCTGGCTGCTAACGATGCTGACAGTAGTGACCAGTGATCTCTGTTCCACTCAGCTAACCAAGTTTGCACAGTTAATCTTAACAGCATGACATTGATGGACATTTAATTTTATGATGCCTGTTCCTCGCAATCAAGATGAGCACGTCTACCGCCCAAAGAGTCAGCAACAGAAATACAACACAGTTACACACACACAAAAACCCAGAGAATCATGAGTCTGAATGCAATACGCCAATATAATTACGTTATTGTGCTTACTTTGGAAGACCATGGCTGCAGGCAGTTGGCATAGCAACGCACAAGGAAAGCCATTTCCTGGGTAGAAAGAATGCTTCCTTTTCTAAATAAAAAATTCCTCTTAGGATACAAACGGCATTGCTGCTTCCTGCAGAAAGCAAAGACACTGTAGTCTGTCTCTTAACCTGCACACAGGCACACACTCAATGCAGTTCCAGTGATGTAAGTGCATTTCTCTCGCTCTCTCCTCTCCCTCCCTCTCCCTTTATCCACCGAAATATTCAAGTCAAATGGAAGACACATTCCTTGAGGCTCGCCCCCTCGGATACTTAACCATTTCACTCATTAAGGTAGAGATGGACAATGCAGATAAAACAGCAAGCTCTTGCCTGTATCTGGTATCAGCCTCTGAAGATCGGGGCAGCCCCTGAGGGGAGGGATCCGTTCGCTGCTGGCTCCTAAGAATATCACTGAAGTCAGGGTGGGAATAAGGACCCACGTTTACCTCACCAAATCCTGAGCTGAACACGACTTTCCATGAAGATGAGGATAAGGCAGAGGGGTTGACATCACCTCCCTTTTTCCCCCACCCAAAAGAGTGCTGCTGCAGAGCTGTAAACATTGTTATCAAGTATTTATAAACAGTGCACTTGATGAGCTCTCTCAGATTTTCAGCAGCTTCACCACTACACAGGCCACAGATACCCAGGGGCTGTGGCAGGTAAACGTCCAGAACCCTTTAACATGCCATTTAAAGTCTTTCTGAATATAGCTCCTGATTCTCCTTGCACACCAAATACACAAATCCCACTAAAAACAAAAGGGGACACGAGATCTGGAAGAGATTGATACACACATGGCTCTTATAATTCTCCTCTCTGACTGTAATTGTATCTTAAACTCAGAAATTTCCCCAGTCGCTCCCATTTACACTATACCACTTCTCATGTTATACTACCAGCATCATACTGCAGAGGAGCTAAAACACAATGGGCAACACGCTCAAGCCATAAACTATTTGTCAGCCCTATGCGACGCACATCTTGAGTGCCAAAATTCCACTCCACTTGACACAGGGGAGACCACGCCAGGGCAAACAGGAACATGCCACTCTTCCATTAGGCTTCAACTTTAGTACAGTTCTCTATAACACATTTACAACACATTCTTTAAAATCAGAGACCATCTGTGCTTAAAGTAACTTCAAAGTCTTTTTTTTTTCTTTTTCTCTCTTTTTTTCTTGACAAGAACAATAGGGGGAAAAAAAAACTTAACAGTTGTTACACAGGCAAAAAACACACAGGAAAAAATGAATACTACAGAATACTATGTCATACAACCGGCAGCTGCCTTCCACCAAAATAACATGGCCACTGGTAATTAGTTTAGTTTGTCACACAGTGACTTCTCTTGGTACTGATGATGACTACTAGTAAATGAGACTATAAAAATTAGTCGGAATGAATTCTAGTAAAGCAAGAAAATATCCTGAAATATCTGGTCTATTTTTTCTGCAGTTATTCTAAGGACAATATTTCACATACAGCACATTTAAATCGAATATATTTACATTTATTAGAGTTTAATGACACTTGTGCCCTTGGTCTTGTAGTATACGCTAAAAGAGAAGTTATTCTTTAAACAACTGAATTAAAAAATTAGTTCGTAATTTCCAAAATTCTTTGTAATGTGCCAGTGGAACTAACAGATGATTTTAAAATGTTAAATTATGTTAAGCCTTGTAAAACAATCTAATGCCAAGTGCAATCAATTTTCTGAAGAAGTGCTGACCAGAAATAGCGGAAGTTATTCATTCTAGGAAGCTCAGACAAACCCTCTCTAGTAAAAAAATTTAAAAATATTACTTGTTGACAAAGCAATTACAACCCTCTTGAGTCTGATTTGGTAGCTTTGCGGTTAACACCATGAGCAGAATTGGAATGTGGGGTTTCACGCTCATGTCAGGAAAAAATGAAGTTCTGCCAAGACAGAAATGTCACCCCAGCGTAGCAAGGGAGCACACCACTTTCTGAACTCCATTACATACAGAACTATCAACACGCATCTTACCCTGCATCAGTTGGTATTTCCAGCTAAAATCTAGCCTAAGTTTCTGTGGCATAAGCCTTGAATAGTAACATGAAAACATGAGCAAAACCATTAAAACATTAGTGAAAGTCAAAACTTCCAGATGACGGTGCCATCAAAAACTTCCCTACTACTTTTTGTGGTCACTACTGCACACCTCTACTTGCCTGTTGGAAAATTAAGTTAGTATTTCATATATGAATGCAAAATTTAAAGCCACCTAGCAAAGTCTAATTCCGGTTCATATGCATCAAACAGATGAAAACTTGGTGGTTTCCAAAACAGAAAGAAGCCTCTTTACATTCAAAAGGTGGAAAGTGATATTTATGCAATTAGGTGAAGAAAACACCGCTCTCAGGCAACTTGTGAGTCAAAACAATTCCAAGAGATAAATGGTTGATACCACTTCCCTATTCCTTCCTCCTCAACTGTCACCACTTCCACTGCTTTCCAGGTACCGTGGTGCAGTGTAGTCATATGTACTGTCCATTATCAGTTCAGAAAATAATTACATATAAATTATATTTTATAAAAAAAATAATTAAAGCAGAAGTTCAGTGTATCATTATACATTTCAGTGAAGAATGAATGGAATTTAAATCAGCATAAAGCATCAGAACAATATGTCCTGGAAAGTTTCTATCATAAGCAAGCATGAATAGCTTAAAGAAAATCTAACTGCAACTTTGTGTTCATGTGTATCTCCAAACCCATGTAAGAACTCCCTGCTTAGGATTAAAGTTTCGAAAGAGCAAAACATTTTTGCTGATGCTTTTAGGCAATTAAAGTGAGATGTTAATAAACCTGATGTGCAATAATTGGACATGACGGGCTATCCCCAGCTGCTTTCAAAATGTTGTATTTATGAGAAAGCTGGCAGCTCTCTCTGAGTCACAGAAAAAAATGTTAAAAAATCCTTTCAAAAGTAACTACAAACATTAGGACATCATTGGACTACCCATAGGATTCATAAACAGTGGTTCTGAATTTAGGTAGAAACTGATACAGACCTCAGCAGCTTCTGACTATAATGCCTTTCAGCTGTTTTTACATTCTAGAATGTAATCTCACACAGATATTATTCTCCTAAACACTGTCAACAATGCTTGGAGTATTAAACCTTTTTAGGTTAATGACAAATGCTGCAACAACAGATTACCTCAAATCTTCAATTTCAAGCAGTCACCTTAACACGCAACCATTTACGGGAGTACTTAAAATTTTATGCAGATTAAATAGACAGAAACCATTCTTTTCCTCAAGTACCTCAAAAACAGAAGTTATCAGCACATTTTCCCCTTCCCTCTAAACACAATATAAAGCATCATTTCCTCCATGTTCAAAATCTTAGGCAAAAGACAACAGAACAAAATAAGGTCACCAAATTTAGTGCCACTTCAAGACTCCAGTAGCTAGAAACTGGGAAGGGGGGGGGAGGGGGGGAAGGGGGAGTCAAAGAAATGGAAATAAAGACCAAGGAATAAGGCAAAAACTACAATCGTTATGTATGCCCCAAAAACATTCACAGTGAAGGGACCATTACAAGGGTATTACATAGTTGTGTAGGCAGAATATAGACAGCTACATTGCAGAGTGCAAAAACGGAGTAGATAATTTTATGGAAAATAAGGCAGAGGTATCTTTGCTTCACCCTGCCTTCTCACTTGGAAAGAAAAGGAGGTTTAAAACTTAATGTTAAGCTCAGGGCTATTGGACACAAAACTGTTCAGTTCCCAGGAGCATGCTTCCAAATTTTATAAAGCTGATGCTCTCTCCCTCCGACTAGCCTTAGGAGAGAGATTGCAAAATAACAATCTGATGCTCCCATCAGATTTAAAAACACCAACTGAAACCACTAAAACCCCGGAACAATAATTCACTGCAAATGCTACGATATATTTAAATGTCCTGTACAATACGAAAGCCTTATTGTAATGTGTTTAGGCAAATTTACTGCCAGTAAATTTAAATCTCTAGCCATATGACCCAATTTCATGCAAGCGAGTTCCTGTTTATCAGCAAAACGCAGGCATGGAATTGTCTAGGCACACCTGTCCTGTTTGCACTTTCTTGAGAACTTTAAATAGAACTCTGTTGAATAAGGGAAAATTACCAAATATACTCTCCAAGGTGAGTTGCGATGACTAAAATACCACCCCAGCAAAAAGTAATAGTATCTGTCAAATTAATTTTTTTTTATTCATAAAGCTGTGGTATTAACATCATTATGACAATGTTCACCGCCCCATCGGCAACACCAAAGCAACAGTTACAACAGGGCGATGCCTGCTATTTTGCTAAAACGTTTACTAATGTTGCAGACCACTGGAACAAACGCCCTTCTGTTGAGCTGCTGCTGCAGATGAATCTATAATCCGGATCTTTAAAATAATGACAAGCCCAGAGCAGTCAGGCTGGTGCCTCAGCTAGGTGGATGTGCTGTAGGCTGCCAATCTTCCCTTTGACGGCAGATTTGTTTGTCACCACCTGTGCACAGCTCTGTTTTCAGTACAGCAAACTTTCTGTTTGCATGCCACCCATCTTAAAATGGGAGCAAGTTATAGCATTCATTTAAAATACTCGCCATCGAATTCTCTTACATAGGACAGTTGTTAGAACAGACATGAAGAAAACCTGTAACTGATGGATACTTATCCCAAATGCGCCAAGATGTCCCATTTCCAGAGCATCTACTTTAGCTTACAAAACCGACTTGAGCAAAGGCTCACCACAGTAACAGAGCACACAGACTTTTCTCTGGACTCCATATTTATTTATGCTTTAAATCTAACAATGCTTTTAACAACAACAACAAATAATATTAAAGATCAACGTATCTTTTGTGTTCCTGCAACACTTATAAGGTCTTACTAATTTAATTTTACTTGGAAGATCCAAATAACACTTAGTATGTATGTCTGTGAAGTCACTTTTTGTAATGTTTAACTGATTTACCTGTGTTTTTTTACATAATGCAAGGGGTTATTACTTACACAACCTAAAGTTTAGTGCATATAACACAGTTTTACAAGTATATATTATCATTATTAAATGTTAAAAATTAGACATGAAAATTCAATATATTAATGACTTGAATTGGCAGAATGGTCACAATTAGTTTAATTTCCTTAACTGTTTCAGTACTTGAGTGAAAAAAATGCAATCTGTTCAGCTAGAAAGTTTTTCCCCAATGTTCGTAAAACTTTCTCACTTTGGTATAAGGACAAGAGTTTAAGATAATGTGTTAATTAAATCAGAGAACATGAGAACGTGCTTTCTGCTTTTAAACTGTGAAAAAAAAGTATGAAAGCAAGAAAGCAAACATTCTTTTAAGGTCAAGAATGATGATGTTGGGCATATAGCACTAGCAGGGCCTGTTTACCAGATCCTTGACGCTCATGCCTGCTGGGGACTGGGTTCACTACGGAGACACAAATTGCCTGACTATCTTGGAGGAAAAACAAAGCAAACAAGAAAATACCCACAAAACCCCACATATCATTGTGTCCATACCAATTTCACAGCAGGAATCCAGGACAAGAGTTCTTCACTTATGTGACATACCCCCAAAATTTCATGTTCTTCACTGTATAATAATGCAGGAAAACTTTATGGACGTTAGATAACTCCATACCTCTTTCATGTGTATCCTACTGCTCCAATGCTAAAAGTTAAGAGTAACACTCAGGGATTTTTGCCCAAATCCTAGACTATGTTTTTTACCAGCCCCATTGAATCCTGTTACCTGAAATATGCTGACATGTTTGAAACACAGGGATGATTTTTCTGGCAGGGAACTGAATGGGTCTGAGACCACCCAAGGCAGCAGAACAATCACTTAATGTTTCAATATAAAATATTAATGGATTAAAAACAAACAAACCCCATATTTTTCTAATCTTCTCTAAATGCTAGCTGGTTGTCTATTGGTTTTTGTTGTTTGTTTATTCATTGGGAGATTTTGGCAGTAGTGGAGGGGGAGTATTTTTGTTTTAAGCAAATACAATACACTAATAGTTTTTCTTGAACTTAACTCAGAAGAGCTTTAAGTGAGACTCTGAAACTCTCATCACTGTGTTCCAGGTGAAGACACAGACAAGACTGGCAGAAAACCTCTAGTCTGCCATTAGGTTTCCAGATTCCCCAAATAATGGTGGAAATTGTGTGTCACTTTTACTACTGTATGTGATGTTGAGTCCTTTCTGTCCATCTTCTTGAATGTTTATTTGGACATCCCCTGGGGTAACTAGCTACTTATCTCTGACATTTTGAGGACCTTTAACTTTGAAAGGACCAGTTGCTTTAAAGAGGATTTTCATTCACTTCAATTGTCTGTTGGAAGGAAATAACTTTTGGATTTGTCTCCGGCCACAGTCTTATCCAGGCAGACTCTCCAAAGAGCCTGCTCCAGGGGTTCCCAATTAAAATCAACACTAAAAACAGTATATCGACTTAAGATCATTTTCTTTTTGGAGAACTCTCTCCTCTTGCCCCTGCATATCCTCCCTTGTGTAATGCACCATGCACTAACATATCTTCAGAGCTTTGTGCCCTGGCACTAGTAACTGAAAAGAAATAATTTTTCTAGACCTTTGGCTTTTACCAGTAACAAGCTTCAGCTGTCCCTTACTTTTAAAAATAATTATCAAGCAAATGAGCCACATTGGTTTTAGATAGGAAAAAAAATCAAAACAACATTACATACTTCAAATAAAGTGACTTTAATATAAAACTCTAAGAAATGCCCTTTCCCTCTTCTGTTCCCCTATCAATAAAATAGGGAGCCAACTACTATCAACCATCCCATTTTGCAAAGTTAACACTACATTTTTCCCTTGCAATTTCAAGATCAGTTACCTAGTTATAGAAGTGCTAAATAAAATGAGGTAGTAGTGCACATACCAGATTGAGTAGCCCTAATAATTTGATCCTATATTGTTTTGTATTCTAAGATTACTATCAGAAGACTTGTTAGTGTGCCTACTTCTAAGATGGTCTTTTGCTCCCCATGGATCATTTGCAGACTTTAAAACAAGTGAGCTGCAGGCCTTTGCACTCACCAAATTACAACATTCAAGAGTAATATAGAGAATATAATTTAGCGAAGTGAAAGGAAGAAAAGGTAAAACATTCTACATTTTAGCACTTGCATAGACACACACATATACAAATAATGGGAAACAGAGCGAGAGCACAAGCTGTATAGTTTTTATGCCAGCCACATCAGCAATACATATAACACCTGCCAGTTGTTCCAGGTGCATATCAAAACTTTACTATCTGAAAATTCAAATATAATTAAGGCTAACTGCTGAAAAGTAAAACCCAGTTCCCCATACCCATTATTCATAAAACAGAATACTAACACTTTGACTAGACCTCACATGAAATAACAAAAGATTTTTTTCATTACACAAAAAAGAATAAAAAATTAAAAAGAAAATTCTTTCCATCATAAATGTGCAAATACCAGGAATTAAAAAGTGCTCATGGGTGCTCAACCTCACATCTAAGAACACCACAGTGCCCTGAGTATGGCTACATAAGCATGTTAACAGGGTGGTGAAAGAGCAGGAAAGAATTTACACACAAACCTAGTGGTAAATTCAAAGTAACTACCTTGCTTTGCTAAGGACGTGTTAGCTCCCCTGAACTGAACTGTCACCTACTGGAAGACGCAAGCGTGGACTACAGCCTTCACACTTAGCAGGACTAGCCAGGGCACTGTAACGGACACATATACCCAATAAAGTGAAAAAGATTTACACATTAGAAGATTGTATCTCAGACTTATTAGTGTTCAAATAAAGCAAATTATTCCACCTTTTTTCCTAACCAGTACCTTTTGGTCAAGAAAAATCTTTGCTTAAATTAAGATTATGACTACCTGGAAAGTATGACGGACATTACTGCATCTTCATTAGCAGCTATGGCAGCACTTTGAGAGAAGCCTGGTAACTGCAACTTGGGCTGCTAAGTCTCAACTAGAAGCTCAGAAACAGAATTATGTTGAATGGGCAATGACCATTTTAACAACTGTATTTCCTTCACTTCAATCAAACACAGCTTTTAAAGAAACGAAAGCACTTCCCTCTTTTCCACCCCAAGAAACCCACCATTGCTTAACTATCATGACAGACAACCTCAAAGATCTATCCTGAGACTTTGGTCAATCCCTTTACTCCTAAGGCAAGTTTTCAATCTCTGACTCTGAAACATTTAGTTTTGCAGATTTCGGTCACCTTTTTTTCAAAAAAAAAAAAACCAAAACAAAACTTGAAGTAATTCATAAATAGGAATTATAGCATTATTTCTACATAGCAAAAGTTACAAGTAGCACAAACCTTCAAGCACATGAAAATCCAAGCTATGTTAAACTAAATATACACAATTTTCTTCTAACTTACTATCACCATTTGAGTTTACTTTCACAACTTACTGTTTAAGATCATTAGAGTTTACTTTCACAACTTACTGTTTAAGATCATTACACCAGACTAGAAGCCAGGAGCTGCAGATTACAGTTCTTGTTTTACTACTACTAAATTCTTGCAGTGCCTCTAATTTCTTCCTTCCTCAGACTCATGATACTCATGCACCAAAACTAGTTGTGGAAGTATCACATTTAAATGTGTTGGAAGAGGTTCCAGTCTTTGGTGGAGCCTTTAAGGCACGACTGTAACATCAATATTTCAAAATAGAAGAAACAGTCTAGCTTTTTTTTTTTTTTCCTTCCTTCCTTTCTTCCTTCCTTTGCAAGACCGGTGACAAAATAACATATGCCAGTTGTCCAAGAGAAAAGTATTTGCAAATACAAAACAGAAAGTGAAAGAATAACTCACCTTTTGGACTTAGAATCATAGAATCATTTAGGTTGGAAAAGACCTTTAAGATCATCGAGTCCAGCTATTAACCTAGGACTGCCAAGTCCACCACTCAATCATGTCTCTCAGCACCACATCTACTCGTCTTTCAAATACCTCCAAGGGATGGTGACTCAACCACTTCCCCCAGCAGCCTGTTCCAACACTTGACAATGTTTTTGGTGAAGACATTTTTCCTAATAATCAATCTAAACCTCCCCTGGTGCAACCTGAGGCCGCTTCCTCTTGTCCTATCACCTATTACCTGGGAAAAGGGACCAACTCCCACCTCACTACAGCCTCCTTTCAGGTAGTTGTAGAGAGCAATAAGGTCTCCCCTCAGCCTCCTTTTCTCCAGGCTGAACAACCCCAGTTGCCTCAGACGCTCCTTGTAAAACTTGTTCTCCAGACGCCTCACCAGCTTTGTTGCCCTTCTCTGGACACACTCCAGCACCTCAGTGTCTTTCTTGTAGTGAAGGGCCCAAAACCGAACACAGTATTCGAGGTGAGGCCTCACCAGTACCGAGTACAGGGGGACAATCACTTCCCTAGTCCTGCTGGCCACACTATTTCTGATAAAAGCCAGGATGCTACTGGACAACTTGGAACATTCCATCTTCCAATTCTATACATATTTCCTTAGTTGTTCAGGATATTTAAACTACTACTTTTATAAATTTTTTTAGAGCTTTGAAATTCACTCATCAAAATGGTCATTTTAAATTATTCAAATCAAATACAAAAGCACCATTAAAAGTACTCAGAAAGAGAAGAAACAGAACCTTTTGTGCAAAGATTGACACCAAATACTAATCATTGTATCTTTAAGTCTTTGCGTCAAGCACAGCTCACATAACAGTGGCTCAGATCCTTGGGAAAAAATAAACTGACAGCTTCTTTCCATGCTTTAGTGAACAAATGTCCACATTAGGACTATCACTCATGATGCTCATCTGTATAGAGATGCAAGTGTTGAAAGAATCTGTACTGGTATTCTACAAATATAATGCATATGCACATCCTATTTCACTATATGTATGTAAACATTGTTTCTAAACAAACAACCTTACGCTAATGAGGATATCCTATTTAAAAATATTTAAGAACACATGTATGTGTTTGTTTTTTTAATCTTCCTCAGCTCTAATCAAGTTTAAGTGGTGGAAATTCAATATTTGTGTTTTGTTACATTATACATTGATCAGTTTAGAAAAGAGTTAGGAAAAATTCATTTTTCTGCTGCCCGAACAACTGTCTGCTTTGGTGAGAAACCTCACATTTAGTTTTATACCCTACACATCAGGAAACCAATCTTTTATATAATATAAAAGAGCAAAAACTCACACTACTCTGAAAAATCTATGCAATTGTTAACCAAAGCTTCACATACTTGTGATCATAAAGCACTGGCAAGTCTACAAGCTGTAAACGGGACCTAGTGTCAGCGATATATCTTAAAAAAAAGAAGTTGCAGAAAATACTGCATACCTTCAATGTTTCTCTTTGAATTTCCGAATCTAATCACAATTACAAATCCAGTTATTACATCAATGTGAGCCCTTCCAAAGAGAATGGAAGAACAGCAAATCCCAATGGATAGCCAAGTTCTGCAGCACGGATGATGTAATATATAAAAATAGACATCCTCTGTCAGAAGCTGCAAGTTGAGTAAATAACACACTGCATGTCATTAATTTTGCATTAGCTTGCCAGCAGACATTACTAAAAGGATGATGAACTAACAATTCTGTTTTGCTTCGGGTGCTACACAAAATAAAACAATAGCATTTCTCATATATTAACAATAATACATAACATACTACATAACCTTAAACAGTAATAGTCCCTTACTATCATGGAGTAAGGAAAGAAGCCGTGTGACTAAAAAGGTTGTGCTTTGTGACAAACACAGAACATAGGGATGGGAATTACATACTGTCATTATAACATTACCAGTGGATGTTCCTATAAAGAAACACCCAACTTCTATACAAAAAATGGTTAACAGGAACTGCCCAAATCATCTCAGGAATTTCATATTTCAGATGAAATTGCCCCACAAATTTTGTAGTGTCTCACTTCAAAATACACCTGCATATGTAACACAGACACATACTTCAGGAATTAGCATTATTGCATGTGTTCAAATATTACATATACAGACTATGTATATCTACTTAGTATTTTGTATTACTTCTTAGCATGATGTCTCGTTCCAAATCATGAACAGATTATAAACCAGCTGCTTTTGAAATTGAACACTGAATTTTGTAAATGAAAAACACTAAAACATCCTTCCTGGTAAAAGGACACTTGCACTTGACAATGTTGAGGTAGCCCCTTTCTTTTACTAATGGAATAATCATTACAGTCTATTTTATTTTAAATATAAATAGTAGAAATATTAAATAAACTATTTTAAACCGAATGTGTTATCGTTAGAGACAAATTTGTTTGTGCAAACAAACATGCAAACCTGTTTAATCACACATGCAAATATGTGATTAAAACACCCTCACATACCATACCACTTCCCATCGGCAATACACTGTAAATTTAGGTGTGTGTACAATTACAGTTTGAATACCATTTCTGTGGTTATATTACTTAAATGAATTAGTTTCATAACTAAGAACAGAAATAAAAATTGAATTGGACTCATTAAGCGAGACAACCTTTTGCTTTCATTTTGCACATAACAAGACCTTCCCAGCTTCCCCTCTCCTTGCTCTTCGCATTTTTTCCTCTGTCTGGGGTAAATCTAAGCTAGCACTGAGTTCAAAAATTGAATCAATTTAAATAGGTTCAGCTGCCGCAACTCATATGCATCTCTAAAGCCAAAACCCTCAAACATCCTGCTTCCCCAAACATTTTTGACAACCAAGTGTGCCTAAGAACTGCAGTAGTTTTTCTGTGCTTTTTTTTCCTTTGTAAATAGACTTGCTCAGCACTTTCAAGGTCAAGGATGTTGAAAAAATTGTTTTTTCCCACGATCTCACCATATCCTTTATACCTTTGTATAACACCAAGCTTTCAGTATGTCCAAACCTCCTCATTCACTGCCCTAGCAGATAATTTTCCTAGACTTGGCAAATGAGCTCAGATGTGGTTATTTCTTCCTAAAAGCAAGCTTTTTAAATGTGAATACTCACAATTAATTCTGTGGTTTGCTTTTTGCTTTATTAAGTGAGCTTGTATTAGAATGAAAGTGCTAGATAATACTAAAATCTAGAAAATACTAAAAATCATCAGGTACATTAAAAGCTGAAGCTATTTACAGGCTTGAAAGATTTGACAGTATTCCTTGAAACAAGCATATATGAGGTATTTCATGATCATTTGTAGTGGTCCATGGAAAGACATCCAGCAATGTCTATTTTACAACATAAGCATAAACACACATGCAGAGAAGCAACTGTATTTTGCTGGTTTTTAACACTAAGTCCCATCCCAAATTATACTGAACTTCTGTAACAAAGTCCTAAAATATAATCAGCTTTTTTGAATTCTCATCTACTATATTAGCCACAAGAAAACACTGCTTGTCATCTTGTAAACTTTCACGTTGCTTCAGTAGCCACACATGCTGAATTAAAGGAAAGCTAGCCTGTTGATCAAGTTCAGGCAGAAAAAATTTAAATTAACATTTTTTAAAATCCTTCCTAAATGTAGAAATATGACATACAACAACTTTGTTGACTTTTGAAATGTAATTTTGCAGACAAAGGAAAAGACAAAATTCGTTTCATAAGACATAACAATCTGAACATAAATTTTCAATCCAGGAATTTTAGACTCTCAGCAGACAATGTGAATGCAAACTGTATCAGGGAAATAAGGCTACTTTGCCAATGCTTTGCACTATTAGTTATAAGAGAAGATGAGGGCAGGAAGCATGGTTTCTACAATTTGTTACTAAGTTAGCAGGTTCTAATACTTTTTAAAAAATAATATAAAAAAAGCCAGGAAGAAAACCCTCATACTTATTTTTTAAGGGAGTCATGGCTGCAGATGAGACTTGACTCAGCGACATTAGACATGGTTTCATTTCCAGGCCTCTTCTCATTCAAATGTTCAGTCACCTCCTTCAAATAAAATCCAGGACAATACCTGTCTGCCCGTAACGCATCAGCTCGATGCCTGGCTCCATCGCACAGTGTGTGAGGATAGAACTGTTGCATGCTTCTAACTTGGGGAAGAAGCCGGGGTTATTGATGGCTCCATGCCCACTGCTCTGTTCCTTCCAACACCGGATAAACGGATTGTCACCTCACGTGAATCTCAAGCTGAATGGGATAAGAAAGGCTACTAAATGCAGAGAGGCCTTTTGCAGGGATTTCAGCAGCTGGCTTAAAAAAGCCCGGCTGAGGATGCACTAGCAGCAATTTTCACAAGCCCGTTAACTAATTCAAATCTGGACAGATTCTCACAGAGTAAAAAAACCACACACTGTGCTTTCTGTTCAGGGCTACTCACAGGTGCTTCAGTGTTCTATTTACAGGCCTACCTGCATCTCTTTAAATATCCCTCAGTAAGCTTTGATATTTTGCCTTTAGCAAAGCAAAGGCTAAGGTACAGACTAGTAAAAGCCCACATCTCCATTTACATATCAAGTCTAAGGCACAAGAGACACAGATTATCACAAACTAGGGGGTTATAAATTACTACTCATAACCTCGATGCCACCAAAGAACAGCATCTTATTTTGGACAAAGTTATTTTTCCTTTATGAACTTTTAATTTACGCTAACTGTCATGCATTACATACACAATAGTCAGTTCAGCAACATTCAGACAAGGCATGACTAATTCTTCATGGATGCACTGAAGCAGCTACAAAGTTTATTGGCAGTAAGGTATTACAAGAAAGTCTACTCTTTTTTAAATTCACTCCATAGGTGACTATTCTATATTAAAGTTTAAAAAAAAAAATCAGCCCAAAACCAGAAGAAAAGCCTTGTAGGTTCTTAGGAGAAAGGGTCCACACTTTTAGTCAAGTTACTCAAAACAAGGGCTCTTCACTGCAAGCATTAAGTAGCCTTAAGTATAGACACACACAGAAAGAAGATCCACATTCAGAAGTTAAAATGCAATTTCCGCTATTAAGTAAGGAGATGTTAACACTAATCTAGTTAAAATCAGTTTCTGACACATTAGAAGCACAAGCAAAAATTTTCTGTCAAAAAGATCTGAACAAGGTTTTCCAGATTCCAGTAAGAACAGCTTAACCTAAACTTATCAGGCTTCTTTTATCTACCCTGAAAAAGAACAGATCCATTTTACCAAACTACAAATGGAGGCAAAACGGATGCCATTTTATCAGTATGATAAAACACATTCATTTTATTTCCATACATTATGAGGTTTCTATTTTCCTCACCCTAGAAATCAGCGATACTTGTTCCAAAAGTAACATGCCTAAGTACAATATTCAACATCAGATTTCACTTCAAATGGTCCTTCAAGCATTAGGGTAAGTTATCAAAATACTACAAAGTATTTCAAATTCCTGTCATAATTTGAGAAGCACATTATCACCCTTGGACATAATATTTTAGTAACCATAGGTTACTCAAGGTCATTCCACTGAAAAACTGGTGATCCCTGATCTGAAGATAAGAAACTGTGTATCTAGAAGAAATGTACCATACATATTGAAGAAAGAGGGCATTTCAGCATAGAAGTCACTTGCCTATGATACCAGAACCATATTGAAATGTGAACCCTCTGAGTCTTTTAAATAAAGAAACGAATTGAACAATGTGACACAGAAGGAACTTTTAAAATAAAGCGTTTCCTGATAAAATATCAGAAGAACGAACCAAAGCAATATCTGAGGAAAGGAAGACTTTTGAAGCAAAAAAAAAAAAATAGTTTTAATTTGTTTTCAGCTCTATAACAAGAGATTTCTCAAGCATACTGGTGGGGACATTTATCAGTTTGACAAGACACATTCTCTCAAATGTTGCACTTGGTGGATGCTCAGTATTTACTCAACTTTGCCATTGACAAATGCAATTACAAAAACAAGTTAAGTTTAAAAGACTCCACTCAGATATTCAGACTACTTTGACTGCATTTGAGATCCAATGTCAGGCAAAGCTTCTGTATTATGTTTGGTATCCTTCCAAGATACTTGACTGGCTCAGGCACACAATTCTCCTTAGCTTGGCAAGCCTATGCTTCAAATAATGGCCATTTACACATACTTTGATAAGAATATAAAAAAATCCAGCTTCTGTATACTGAATCAGTACACGTCATCAGAACAGAAGACAAGCAAGAAGCACTGTTGCAAGTTTTCAGCCAACAAAAACTTTTTGTTGCTTCTTTGGTGTTCATCTTCTCACACTCCATTTCCCTGTCCTACTGACATACAGGTACTAAACAGCAACAGGGGCCTATTTTTTAAATCAAACATTAAGTCCTCCATGTCACGGAAGGGACACTTGAGTAAACTGTCTGTCAAATGCTAAATATTTTATATATACGCCCTTTGCTTACGACTCTCTATTTTCTCTAAATCACAGGACATCAAAGCAAGGAAGAAAGGTCAATCAAGATAGGCAAGAGACATTGTGCTGTCACCAACTTCCACATTGACATTAGTATTTTTATACCATAGTGAAATTGCACAAGTATCAAAGCAAAGGCTAGGAGGCAATTTTAGTCATTGAATCAGTATAATGATATCACACTGCAAACCCACAAGTAAATTGTTAGTGGACCATACACAGTAAGTTACAATACCTGAGGTTTAGTGCATTCCTGTGAGCCAAAATGAAATGAATGCCATATAGGAGGAAAGGAAAAGATGAACATTATCAGACATGCCATAGTACATTCCACCACTATGAAGATAATGTTAAAATTATGTTAATGAGGGTCCACCATTCCCTACAAGTTGAGTCTATTGCAGAAAGCCATGCCACAACTGACAGCACTGCATTTAGTTTCTAATTCTTGAAAAGCACAGCCATGCATCTTCATTTAAGCTCTACATTTCACTCTAGATTTTCCCAAAGATATGGAAAACTTTCTTCAGAAAATACTGCGTGAACTTTCTGAAGAAAAGCATTTAGAGATTACTGTAAATAAAGCATTAATGATTTATCAACAAAAAAAAATAATCATTCTACATGGTAACTACAGATTTAGGGTAAAACAATATATAAGAAAATTGCATATTTAAGAAGATTTTGAGGATGCTATCAAAGCAGCTTTCTTACTTTGAATCTCATGTACCTAACACCTAAACCAGAACACAAACACAGGGAAGAGCAAACTTGAAAACAACGCATCATATTAATCTTTTTCCATTTTTACTTTAACACATTATTTACTTCACTATCTGAACATCTGCAGTTTTTTTTAATGCTTCTGCCTTTATTTATCCAAAATTAAGAAGCAAAACCAAAGACGAGACCCTCATAGGTGCTGACCAAAGAATGGATGGGCAACAAGCCCACAAGATACATGCTATAATGTACTTTGAATTCCTACGCATTTCAAAAAATCCCTGCTTTCAAGAAATTAAGACTAAAAAAAAAAAAAAATAGGTCAAGGGACATAAGGTAGGAAGGGAGAAAAGACAATGCAGCCTTTAACATGTGTGGTTAAAGCAATAGAAATAATACTGCTAGTAGAAGTGAATGGAAGAACAATGTATAGAAGATCACCAAATACTGTAAAAATAGGAGGGAATGGGCCAGCATGAAGAGTCTTCACTACATTGTAAAACTCATTTGAGCTTATTTGATTTTATTCGCTTTGAAAAAAAAATAAAAAATAAAGTCAGTCATATGCATCATATTACACTTTTTAAAGCAACATTTGACTGCAATTATTGCAAATTTTACAGTTTATTTGGCAATCTCTTCCAACTCAATATGAAATCTCGCTTGCAATGAATTTCCCAACACATACACAAAATCATTATGAACTCTCACAACAGAATGGCACACAATGGGCTTTTGCTCTTAGTACCAGTTAAGCTCACAAAAACTCACCAGGCATACCTAAAGCGAAATTTATACAACAGGCAAGGACCTACGAATGTAAATGGCACTGTGTATAATCTAAATATTGCCCTTCTAGAGTTAGATAAAAATCACACTCAAAATGTTTTCTAAGCACAACATACACATCTAAATAATATGAACAAAAGTAATTCTTCCTGTAATTCCTACAAAGTACAATAACACATATTTATTTTTTCAAAAACAGAATAGTAAAATGTTTCATCTTCAAACCAAGTGAACTGGCTCAATCCGTATTAAATTTAGAGGCAATTAAAACTGCTCTGAAAATTAAACCATTAAAAGCTGTTGTATAAACAAAAACAAATTGTTGGCATAAAATGTAATTATTCAACTCATGAGGAAAAGCCTGTATAATTAACAGATGTAATCAAACATCTACACACTTACAGACACACATTGAATATACAGGGAACTGGCAAACAAGTCAAGGAATAAGGATAAAGAAGGAAAAATGGAAAAAAACTACAACTCCATTGAATCAAAGACAGTATTTTAAAAACACTAAAGCTCTAATTCTGCAAATTCTTATGCATGTGGCTTACATCATGCAAAATTCAGTCCAATGAACTCAATGAGATTAAATATGCAAGAAGTTATTTATACCCATGCCTTTATGGTTCTAGCAGATTTGGGGGTTTAAACAAATAAAAGAGAGCCGAAGACAAACAGCTTTTCCAGCATTTTGCTTACAGTTGAAATCAATACCAACCAAACATTAATCTAATAGAGGTTTTCTCAATTTAAAAACCATAAAAAATATTTCGTAGAATAAGTTTTAATTATTAGTTTATTTCCATCTCATAAGAAAGTCTGGTAACTTTCATCATGTAAGAAACCCAGTAAAATGACTAAATGATCTCCCTGATGGTGGGCAGACTATGTAGCTCACTGAAACCCAAGTACAAAGGGCTCGAGGCAGACACCAGTAAAGGTTAATTTGACATTCAAGTTCTGGATACCAAAAAGAAATGACAGATTAATCCAAGAATTTGACCTACTGCAATGCAGCACAGTCCTTTTCAGGCAACGACTGTTATCATACATGTGAATGAGCACTTCACTAACTGAACTTTTAACACTGTACACTATTTGTACTGTAACTTAATATCAAAAGGAAATGAGAACACAGTTTCTTTCACAATTTTGAAATAACGACTAGAACACTAAGAAATAATGCATGACATTCACGGTCATAAGAAACGTGCTTTCAACTCCAAACTCAGATGCAAACTGCACACATGTTCATGCACTGATGGAGCCAAATTCACAGTACTTTAAGGGAAAACCTCTCTACAGAAGCACACTTCAACACAGAAACACACAGCAAGTTTAACCATTTTGATTGTTTTATTTCCAGTAAGTTTCCTCCTTATGTTTTTATGAACCACAAATACAGACACAGCTTACCGTATGGTAGCCTCTAGGTAGAGGTGGCTTCCCCACGGGATAAGGGTCAACAGTATCAATAATTGTTTGTCGCTCCCCTTTTTGGTTGATTTTCCTAAATCTTCTTCGAGATTGCCTATGAGAAGCTTGACGCTGAAAATACTCTTCATTTTCATCCATGTAATCAACCTATAATAGATGCAAGAGTGTGTCATTTTCCCCAAGAAATAAAAATGTTTCTTCTTGTTTGAAACACAACAAATCCTATTTTCAAAACCCAGCAGATAGCTTTGAATTTCCTGCATCTTCAGCACTAAGAGTGCAGCCACTACAAAAAACATAAAAATTCAACATTGGTATGAACACCATCACTGAATATGACCACTTTTCAAAATGACAGAAGAAAAAATTCTCCCTTCCTCTCCCCCTTCTTACTCTTGCACAAATACAAACACTTCACCACTCAATACATTACAAAAAGAAAACAGGTACAAGAGAGCACTTTGGTAGTGTTCCTGCTGACCTCTATTTGTCACTTGGGATCTTCCCTAACCAACCTATGGCAAAGGCTTCACTCTTCAGTAGGCAGCAGTGGTGTTACTATTTACCTAAATATTTTGAGGGCATAAAAGAAGGATTTCTAATAAACTGGATTTACATAAAAAAATATCAATTCAAAACAACAACACAGAGAAAAAAAAACCTATTAGGTATATCCTAATATAAAATTAGTCTTCTCAGTTTCAGGGTCTTCAAAGTAAAAGTCCTAAATTACTACAAAACAGCACACTGCAGTGCAAAAATTTGAACTAGGAATTCTGGTTTTCCTGAAAGAGAACAATCTTTTTACAGTAACTTGACTGAAAATCAACATCTCTTCTGTGTTCAGCCTATTCATAGAAACCTTACTCCAGACTAACAGGCAAATGAGGAAATAAAGAAAAAACAACACCAAAAAAACCCCACCACCACCCAACAAAACCAAATACCTTTCAGCATTGGCTATATATGGGGATTCAGTGAACTCCTCCTATTCAATTCCACCCCCAGGGATAAACACTATTTCTGAAGATGTAGAGGAGAGCTTATAAGACACCTTGCAAGGTTCCTCCATATTTTTCAACAGGGAAAAGAAATATTAGACAAAATACTCCTAAGAATTTGCAGCATGTCTGTGTAAGAAGTGTCACGTACTAGTCAGCTCATGTCACTAAAAACAACTGTGTACTAACACAAGGGGATAAGCACAGCCCCTGGTTCACCAGGAAGAGCTGGTAACATCTCCTCACCACTGAGGTGATCTACTGCAGATCTGACACAGTCCCACTCACACCCTACACCTCTCCCGCTTCTCCTCCCTGCAGAGTGACCCCATCCAGCCCTGAAAGTTACTGTGCCTGACAAACTCTGGAGATGAGATTCTTTCTAGTCAAGGTGTAATTATTTCTTTGAAAGGCTAGATTGAAACATTCAATTTCAACTTTCCCAAAACTCTAGAGGTTGGCTTTTTTGGATTAAGATGATTCACGTGGGAGTACCTCTCCATGACCCAACATTATCCATCAGTCTAGATTGCTTCTGGACTCTTGTTTAGTCATCCCCTTTCCCTATGCCTATCTTTATATCACTCTTCCTTTTAACTTATCAAAGCATGCACAAAACAGACAGACATCCACACAGCTACCACCACCAAAATTGTATACCTCTAGAGAACAAATCTGGAACAATAAACTGTTTCCCGAACTTGTGGTCACGAGTTACACAAACCAGCCTGACAAACTGGGGGGCCAACACAGGGGCTGCTGTTGAGGAGCTGCTCCTTTACAAAGTGAAGTTACAGAGAGCTTTAGTTAGGGATAGCCAAAAAGCAACTGGCATTTCTCACGTATGCCTTCTGTTTCTTCTACTGTATTGTATTAGCTTCATAAGATGATTTTCTTAATTAGAATTGGAAGAGGGAGATATATCATCAAACATTCGACAGAAAAAGCCACCATTATGCAATCATCTTTATCTGTTTACAGTGAAATCACAAAGAGCTTAAAACCCACAAAAGCATGCCTGCATTTGCATAAAGTTAAAAAGCTACTTCTTTTACCAATCAACTTTAAACAAGTAACCTAATCTCTTGTGCAACCCCAAAGCTATACCACGATTTCCTGAGTTTCTGAAAGTTTTACAGAAATTGCCACTTTTTCAGAAAAAAAAGCATTTAGTGCCACAGCCTGTATTTGAACTATCATGTCTATATGGCTTAGACAATTGTCATGCCTACAAAGTGATCGCTGTATCAGTGACAGAAAAAAAAAAAAAAAAAAAGGAAATTTAGCCTGTTGATTGTGTATTTGTTCAGATGATGCACCCTGAGGCGGCAACTGAAAACTGAGCATGTGAACCCTCAGAGACAATGCCGTTTTGCCACTGGACTACGGCAGATACTGCTAACAAAATAACCTTCACCCAGAAAAGTCAGCAGAAATTTAAAATGTTCAAACTGCTTCTTAAAACCTCAGACAGCTGAGAATAAATTTAATTCAATCAAACATTAATTACTATGGTTAACCTGAGACTAATACTTTAAAGCATCTGTGCTTACCTGTAATAAAGCAGCTTTAAAAAAAATAAAACAACCACCATAAACAGTTCCGCTATTCTGCTAGAACAAGAAAACTTTAGTTTTATAAGAAATTTGCAAAAGTAAATGTAACAATATAAAAGACGCCTTTATCACTCAAACAATGCAAGTATGTGTGCAAAGAATGGCAGGAAAGTTATGTATGACATCTTAGATTTATGAAAAGATCATGTGTAAAACAGAAAACTCTTCAAGTCTTATTGGAAGTTGAAATGTTACCAAAGGTGGTCTGTAAAATTTGAAAGCAACTGAATGAAAATATTCTTACCACAATCATTTCGGATGGCTCTAAAACAATGCATTCACAGCCACGCCTGAAGCTTCCTGCAGAACGCTTGCCAAAACTGAAGAACAAAAAATATTCAATCAGAACAAAAATCAGAGCTATAACACAATTCATAAGCATATTTACATCTACTCCAGGTACTGTAACGCGTAGAAAAAATGTACATACCTCTGCACAATGCAAGTTTCATGCATATGTCCTTCAACAAGTAACTGATACCCAAGGACACCAAGCACTGTGTATTTTGTTTTTACATAGTTTACTAAAAGTATTTGCTAAAAAATTCTATTAACACTAAAACAAGTGTCAATCAAGTGCTGTCTACTGCAGACGCATGGTTGATTCTGAACTACATTACAGAGTTTGATCTAGTATCTTCTGACATTACAGTATTAAGTTACTTAAGCTATCTGCATTTCTATAAAGAAAGCTAACTAGCATACCAAGGAAAGACTGAAAAGGCTGATCAACTTCAATTAGCTCTTTTTTTACTTTAAATAAATAATTAAAATAAGGATGCTGAACATGAGAGTATTCCCAAATTGAACAGATGAGGACAAAAGGTTGTTCTGCCTTTCATGACACATTCCCACCTTAGTGCAATAATTAAGCATGATACTATTTTGTTTCCTGTGGGATAAAATAGGGAGCTACTTTAATTTCAGTTTCTGAAGTGCTCTGCCCATACTAAATGGATGTGTGTGTCTGCAGGCTTAACTGCAAAGAATCCTCAAAACGCAGCAGTAAAGGTGGAGTGCAGAGAACCGGTACATAATTCAGTGAAATACAAGACCTTTCTGGTTAAATCCTTAATCATGAGCCGACAGAGTGGAAGAAAAGGCAACCAGCTAAAGTTTGCTTCTGGCGTGTGCGGCTTCCCCCTCTGGGCAGTTCATATTTAAGCCTGCCAGGTCAATGCCAGAGCTTTCCTGTTGCAGAGAGGCAGGACAGACGATAAAATGGCTGGAACTTCAGGACCCCTTTGGGAGCCTGCTGTAACAAACCTGCCCTAAAATTTGCAAAGAGCCAATGCAACTATTTAGCCTTTTTTCCTTTCTTCAACTGTGCAACAGGCATGGGAAACCTTCCTATCTGAAGCTCACAGAGTAACAGCTATTAAATAAGTTTATGAAAAACAAACCAGACCCAATAAAATTGCAAAATCTGAATTTTAACCAACCCTGGAATGCAGAGTCACTGTGACATGCTTATGCTACAATGTTTGTGAAAAGTCGCTTTTTTAAGCTTTATTTCCTAACAAGCAAACTGAAGAAGTTCATACACCATTCAGAGCCATATATCTGGCCACTTTATATCTATTCTCCTGTCCAGCCTGGCGATTAGTAGATATGAACAATTTAACTTGCTACCCCAAAGGCTAATCTCTTGACAACAGCACGTTATAGCTCAAAAAGAAGGCAGTCAGATATTGAAAAGAAATGCCAGCTGTGCTTATTCATCAAAATAATAATCGCATTTAATGGTACATGGGACTTCTACAATAGAAAAAATTTTCCAGAATACTAAGCCTCTTGAAAAGAAACATTCAATAAAGAAGTCTCTCGACAAAACGAGTATTTTCCTGGAGGCAAACACATGCTTCCTCCTATAGTCCAGCAACAAAACACAGGGTGCTTTACTCTATAATGCCATCTTGAATTTTATACAATTTCAACTACTCTTAAAGATACCAGAAAATTAAGTCATTATCTTGATTCATTAGATGGTTGCAAAAGTGACAAACTTATTTTCTTGGTCATTAACCTGATCCATACAAACAGTTTTTCCTTAAAAAAAGGAAACGAGGGGAGAGAAAGGAGAAAGCAAATCAACTCACTGACTGAAAAACAACAATGACAAAATGGTGATTAGGAAGTCAACTTATTTGATATTCTAATTGAAAACCAATGCAGAAATATTCCCTTTCCTCTTGCAGATCCTCGTCCCCCTCTTCGTAACCATTGGTTTTGGTCTAGAATACACTATTGCTGTATTTTTTTGCCAGCCCATTTTCTAGTCTCATAGCAAACACTACTTTCAACAGAAAATGCATATAAGCTTTTCCTCTCTATCATTTCTTCTTCCTCTATTGCTGTCTCAAAGTATCAACTTTAAACTTCTGTCTGTTACTAATCACTGCTGACATCCAAAAGTTTTAAGCTTTAGCAAACACAGTAAAAAGAAAAAGCTGTATTTTGGATGTGCTTTTCTATTCTTGAATAACTTGTTTGCATTTTATCCTTCAACACAAGGGAACAGGTAGTCAACATATTAAGACAGGTATGCATTGAATTACTGTAAAGAAAATTCTTGATTTCTGTCCTGGTGACACACTGGTTCTCGCAGCAAATAACCACGTCATGGCTACACTGCTCAGATTCCTATGACAGCACAAAATTTATCAGAGAAGACAGCGCATCACACATATATATTATCTTTGACCAAAGATCACAAGGCACTTCAGGGCTGCAAACAAACTTTGTAGTCTTTGTGAAGTATTGTAGGCAAGAAGACAACTAAATCAAGGCAGAAGAAAGTTAAGTGACCTTTCAAGTGTTGCAGTTCTGTTCTCAGATATGCCATGCCAGCCATATCTCCCAACTTCCAATCTGCTGCTGAAAACTCGTTATTACTGAGGAATTCACATAATCAGTGAAAATTAGAAAACTCTCTTGTCACTGTCCACTATGTCTGGATGCTTCGGAAGTGTCCAACTCTGACTGTGCTAGAACATCCACCACAGTATTGCATACTATCTTTTGCAGAATTTTGATACCTACACACACACAGTCACACAAATACCTGTTTGACACAATTTAGAGAAACAACAGGGATCTTAGGGCAGCACCAATCCCACTGTTTCAATTCAGAAGACTGATATGAAAGTCAGTAAGTCTTACTAGAATTAATCTCTCAGAGCTTCACACAAAAGCAAAAAGCAAAGACCAACAAAAAAGGACTTCAGTGACACTCTTCACCCGAAATCCCCGGCTGCTGTAACGAGCTACTAGGCAGATGAAGCCACCAAACAAGCTTGATTTAATGGAAAATAAGTTACTTAAAATATTGGTAAGCAGTAAAAAGAAGCAAATAACCAACAAATAATAGTCTGTTTACTGAGCTGATCAAAAAGGCCAAGCTGTAAAGCCTTTTATAAAATACCAGAAGAGCTTTATACAAAGGACCACAAGCTGGCATGCAAGCTGGCTTGAGTGATCCTAGGTATCACAAAGAAACAGGAGCAGCAAATAAAGTTTCAGTGGAAGGGTTGACAGACTAGCTTCATAACACCAGCTCTATTTTAGTAACTTCTGCTAGACACATCAAATTTTGATGCTAGACCAGCCTTACCCTAGAAAGTGAGTTTGACCACCCAGATTTATCACAGCTACATGAGCACTGGCTAGCTAAAGTAAAATGTAGAAAACCTCTATTAGCAAATTTTAATGGACCAGGGATTTGAGAAATTTATTCCTTCCCTTACTGCAGTGTGAAATAAGCTTGTGGATATATGACTTCACTAGGGAGCTTAAGGTTAAACCACATTTTTTGTGTTTAAAACTCAGTAGAGAATTTTACATAATGTACACTTTACATTTGGTTGTATCATATTATTCCTTAATAATTTCAATCAAAACTGTCTTATTACGTAAAGATAACATCTTCTCTCCTACCTAAGCCTTATTAATTTCAACTCCTAGAAATAGCAACTATTAAGCCAGTGATGCACCTGAGAGAATCCCAGCTTTGCAACTATTTTCTCTAAATCAGTGATGTGCATGAGAGAATTTCACCAAAGGAAGCTCAGGCAGTTTGAAGTTATCTTTGCAATGGTGGCTGTCAATATGGGATATGGAGGTTATAACAGTAATTTAGATAGCCAGAAGGCTGCCTGGTTAGGATATTGCTGCCTCACCTACATTCCCCAGAGAACCTTGTTTTGCAGCAGTTTTTCCAACACTTTTTTTTTTCTTGTTACCACATAAGCTCTGACTTGAGGTTCCCTGAGTATTAAACTTCACAGATGCTCTCCTCAGTACCTGTCCTAGAGGCATTTTCACTTCTGGAGGTCTTTCTATCACAGTTACTTTTAGTCCCCCTTAAATCTACTGAATTCACGATGTGAATACAAATCTACTTTTAAAAAACCCAAAGATATATAAAACAATTTTATTTGCAGGAATCAAATTTACAGTAGCAATTTTGAAAGTGGATGATAAAAAAAAAAAATAACTCTTACACGGTTAAATATTCTCCCCAACCAACTGCTCTCTAACGATACTATTCCCTGAAGCAATTGACAAAAAAAGTTTAATTTCCCACTTGACTATTCAACAGCATTATTTCCAAATAAATTCATTAGTACTTAAAAAAACCCACAAAATTTTTATCACTGTGTGTATTAAAAGCAGGTGTTGTAATCCATATAAGTAATTTACAACTTCATTTCCATTCTAATGCATTCTAAAATTGAGTTTACACTGACTGTAGATGACAGTTCTCTTCTCCCAAAGTGTATCTTACTACATACATATCTCAATTTATAAGTCATACTCAAAACACACACAGTTGGTTAAAGAACAGGTGTACTACAGTTTACAACACGCTGGTTAATAGAAGACAAGTTTTAAGTGGAAGCTAAAGGCTTCCATGTTTCCCAAGGTTATACTTTCAGTCTTCATTAAAAAAAACCTTTACAATTATAAAACTACAATTAGTGCAGTGGCTAACAAACAGCAACACGAGAAAAAATTTAAGACCACCATCTACATTTCTTCCCCTTCAAATTTATTAGATTTGCAAATAAACCAAAACAACAAAGTACCTCCATTAACTGGAACATCTAAGGGTACAAGCAACACATTAATTTCTAAAAGCACTTACCCATAGAGACAGCCAAAAACTTCCAGGTATTGAAGGTGACTCATTCTATCCTTTCTATTATCATCATGCCACTGGAGGACAGAGCCGTTTTCTCCAGACGTGACCCATCCATTTCCCCAGGTCCCCAGACATACTTGTACTCACACACACAGATGCTCTTTTCAAAGCTCACAGGAAAGGCGGCAGCTACTGAAGAGGGAACGTTTCCCTATCAGCATTCAGCCCTGTCCCCTCGCCCGGGGCCTCCACATTCCTGTTTTCACATCAGCCCAGCTCCCAAATGGAAAGTTATTTCTCAGCAGTGGAATGTAAACGCATTCATCAAAAGCGATGCAGAATCTGAAGAAAACTCCACTGACAATGAACACCAAGAAAAGGTTTTTCAGTGAGAATCCCTTTTCTTCCTTCCACTTAAAGATCAAAGATCACACGCAGAAAACCCAATTTCACTAGTGACAACTATTTTTCAAAAAGGCTATACAGAAATGTAGGTTTTCCCCTATAACGTAAGCTTAACCTTTATTTCTATTGATATTCACCACCTTGCGTTAGCTTAAAGTAATAATTCATGTATGACTTACAAGCCTTAGTAAAACCACATCCAAGTCTCACAAAGAAAGCTCCATAAAGTAGTCATCTGTGTGGCGCACATTCTTCAGCACATTTTTAAAGTGCAAAATACTGTTACAGTTTTATGTATTTGTAAATACAATATTTGGAATGAAGCTGCTGGTTTAGAATAAAGTGTATTTAATTGGGATTTCCTCTAAGTTAAAAAGCACATTCCATTTAGACATGTTCTAACATAAGGAAAAATACAAGTAAAACATCTTGTTCTTAAGTTCTTAGTATATTCTATGGTACGTTTATGCAGGAAATAAATTCCATATAAATTTTGCTTTCTAAAAAAAAAAGTCTGCAATATATTAAAAGTAGAAATATAACGCATAAGTATTGCAATGACTTACGCCAAAACTCTAGTAATCAGATATTCAAAAACTTTCTTTGTTCTCAAGTTTTCAAATGGGATGTACAATGGGCTTATTGCACTGCTGTGCAATATTTGCCAATGCAGGACATCTAAGTATACATGGAGATTAAAGTAAACATTTTCCCTCTCCCACTTTTCCTGAAACCAATCCTTTTCTCTTTGAGACTGCACCTGACGAAATCTGTAAGCATATGGCTACACATAGTTGAGTTCAGTTTCTCAAGCTTTTAACATATTAATGATAAAAAGAGGTCTTAAGTTACACAAAGCCAATACCATTTTTTGTGAAAATTTCATTGCTTCAGTTGACATCTCCATTTAGAAGAATCACAGAAAACTACCAAAATGAAATACAAAGGTATTGCGTTAAGCATATTTAGAATTTGAAATTATGTAAGCCAAAGAGTCATCATTTGCTTTTGGGCAACACCACAAACCCCCTCCCTGCAAATGCTATTAACACCATCATTATTTACGTTCACGTGCTGTGTTTCCATCTTCCCCCTGCCCTCCACTCCTCAATCCCAGAGCACAGAGGAGCCACCGTTCCTCTGGACGGATCAATTGCTGCAGGTGCTGCACAGTGGTGCTCCCTCATACCAGCACCATGACCTCAGCCATGGCCAACACCTTCTGTCCATCACCCCAGCAATTATTCCCTGATGATATAAAAGGAAACATGGGTAGAATGTCCGGTCTCCGGCAAATCCCAAAGTCAAATCTTGATGCAATAATCAACATTTAACTTGTAATGACATCAAAATGCGTTAGATTTAGTTCTAAAGCAAGCCAGTCACACTGAATTCCTGAACGAAATATTACAGAGCAGTATTTAGTAGATGTCTAGATGGAAAAAAAATGGGCATTCTTTTCTATCTGCCACTTAGGGAGATAGTAAGGCATTCAGTCAAGTTCCTCCTCCTGTATCTTTTTTTATTAAAAACCACCATGTTTCATTTTGGTATGTCCAGATTGGAATTAAAAACTTCAGTCCCTCTTAATGGCTTATTCTAACCAAGCTAGGTTTAGCTGGCTTTCCCCTGAACGTGCTGTGAAACCCAGACTGTTTCTCCACTCGACTCGCCCTCGCCAGGGATGAAAGAAGTTCCAATTTAGAAGTGTGTATAGATGCACAAGCCATCCCTGGGGGAACACTTAAGTGTTCTGACGAAAACTAAATTTGGCGTGGCCATTTTCTGACCCCTCAGAAAAAAAGAAAGACAGAGGCCTTCATGCATGCAGAGCAGCTCAAACATGAACAGCCCTCCGCTGGGGAGGGGGCAAAGGGGGAGGCAGCAGCGGGTTTCCCCACACTTAAAGCTGCACACTGGAAACTATGAAAGCAAGGGGTTTGGCAACTAAAAGACACAGGATCATTATCAGACAATTTGACATATAGAATTGTGTAATATAGGCTGACTTTTCTGATTCTCATTTGAATTAGTGCCTGCCTTTTAGAAAAAGTAAGCAAGTATGTGAGTGAATCCCCAAGCTGCTCTTTGACTTGTGTTAAATATTGTTTTTGATTAAAATGTGGTGGTTATCTGCATATCAAAATAATCCGTAGATTCACCTTTTGTTTTTCCTTTAACTGCTTTAATTCTCACAATGTTATTATATTTATAGCACTTTTTTTTTCAGCAAGACAAATAGCTGCTTAATAGAGATGCTTTTGAGTTGAAAGGAAAACTGAGATGCTGGCAACTGGAATAGGAGTTGAAGAGGCATTTGCAGACCTGTCACTGTTTGCAAATCCTGGAGACTTGAGCTCACTACATACCATGGATAAGGATGATTAGACTTATCCAGTGTCATATGATAGCTTAGATGTTTACAGGCTCTGATACAACAGCTCATGTGTCAGGGAAGGGACTCACTTGCAACATCACAGCTAAGTACATGCCACTTAATTATACTGAGGCTGGGGGGGTGCAGGAGTGTTTCACAAGAGGAAAAAAAGATAAAAAATAAAAGCCTTAAACATCACTGCAGCTCCTTGCTTCACCTGGGACCCAAAATGTCCACTGCCTGTGGGGGAAGAGGAATCAGGGCATCAAGGGCAATAACCCGGGTGCTGCAGCAGGAGGGTGTAGAGGCAGGAAGAAGCCAGCAAGCCAGACAGAGAACGCCTGACAGCTAATCAGTCCATGTGAAGGACACTAAAATTACACAATAAGCACAATTATAGTATATTAATGCTTTAAATAATTTATGCTGAAAATGTGTGAAAGATAATTTGAACTCCAGCTTAAAGCTTCGGTCAACTTATTCAGTATTTTGAGCACGTTTAGTTAGCATCTTTACAGATGACAGACTATAGTACTTTACCTACGTAATACTCCTAGGGATTTCTTTATTTCTTATGCAAATACAACCAGGATCAGAGGTTGCATTAATCTGGCAATTTATAGCTGACTACTGAAAGCACTTCAAAAGAAGTTCCTGAAAACCCACAGTGAATAATTTGAAATTAGCTAGATTCTGGAGGTTTGCTTCCAGAGAAAGCCCCTTCAGTCAACCCCTGAAACATATACCTTACAATCTTCACAGTTTTTCTTTTAGTACAGACCGTTGTTTTGAAAAGTGTGGTTAATTTTAAAATTTTACCTAGTTTCAAGACTGAGTATGGCAGCGAGTTTGACTAGTTCATGTTGAAAAAAAAAAAAAAAAAAGTAAAGTTTCCAATTTGTTGCTATTCACTTTAGCTTTTTATAATGTTACCCTTAGACTAAAGCTGAAAAATGATTAAAAACCCAATTTGAAAAAAAAGCTGTAAAGAATAACAAATTGTTTTGCAAATTTACTGCTAATGAGCGTAGATGCTCAGGACCTTTATAGCAGCACGTAATCGTGATTACTTTTCAGACTAGAATACCACTGCGGGTTCTTTATGACTCTTTCATATGTACTGTAAGAGAAATGTGTTTATGAGATTTTCCTCTGAAGTTCAAGATATATAAACAAAATGGGAACACAGAAGTAGCGGCAACAACAAAATTTAGCTTGTTGCAGCAGTTCATCTATGGAGCATATCCAGTACAGAAAGCTAGAAGGCAGGGACCTCATCAGAGCAGCTGACAGAAGAAAAGTTTATTTGGAAAAAAAGATTCTCATTTTATTTTTAAATTAGAAGTTCTCATATTACTTTATCTTGGAAAACATTCAAAGATGAAAGCTTTTTTCTTAACCCACTTTTTTTATTATTTAAAAAAAATAATTAATAAAGGGTTTGAATAAAGACAGCTTTGCTTATGCTTCATCTTAATGACGTCTGTGTTGCCATGGAGCTTACTGTGACATCACAAGATCTACATAATGGTCTCAAAGAATGAGAAGTAGTAGGAAAACATTACTTAAGAGGCAAGACCCTGTCTGAAACACAGTTTGGCTTATTAACATTCATGAAATTAATTAAAACAGAGGAGTGTTTTTTCAACCTCACACAAAGCCTTCAGATGTTAGATCTTAAAAGAAAAGGGCTTTTTACCTGGAAAAATATATAGTAAGCTTTTTTAAGTCCCACTGTAGACTTTCATAATTAAGGTATTAGAAATTGTCATATTTTTAAAAAATTAAAAAAAAAACCAAACTAATAACTTGACATGCCATCTAGGTTTTTAGTAGTAAAATAAGACCATACGTATTGTCATTTTCCACCCCCACTTATTAATTCACATGGAAGGCTAAACACATGATCTCAGTAACTAGCTTCCATAAACCTTATTAGTACAATGCAGATGTATTCCAGATACCTTTGTAACAAGTGCCCTATAACCGTAAATGAATAAACAAACTAAAACAGTGAAGTAATTCTGCAATTTTGTTTCAGCTATTTAGATTATAATTTGAAAATAAATTATCCCTCACTTAGCATGTTATACTATGTCTGTTGTCCCTGGATTTATTTTTCAGAAACATTTGAAAATCTTTAGCATGACCCAAAAGAAAACTCTCAGACGTTTTTAAGTTTTCTACGGTATGGAATAACATTTTGTTAAAAACACTATTTATAGAAGAATTATAGTAGCAGAATCATGCTAATAATCAAAACAATACTTTTGATTCCTTCCACCTTTCTACAGTCCTGCAAATACACAAGCACGTAAAAGTTATTACTTTGGTTTATCAAGACTGTCCTTCACCAAAGATTAGTCTATAGAAGTTTAAATCACCTGCATTCCACATGACACAAAGAAAAGGCTCCTCCCCACATATACCCCAAACCTAAATGCAGGGACAGCCAACACAATTATATTGGACTTCCCTCAAGAGCTTTCTTGGGCATTTTGCTAAATAAATAAATATATACACACACACATATACATAAAAAAGACTTTTAAGTCTTGCACTTGTAAGCACAGGAGGCAATCTAAGGTACTTCTTGACTTTTCTGTAGAGTACATAAATTTTGGTGAGTGTGATCTTCCACTCTCTAGATTCTTTTCTTAAATACAATTGTTGACCAGTAATAAATCATCTCCAATTTCAGGATTTAAAACGTACTTCCCTGTCTAGTTAATGTTGTTCCCACACAGCTCTGCTGAAAATGGTCTTTTCCCCAGCATATCATACCTAGACCATCATCGTCACCTTCTTGCTCTGCAACGCATTTCGTACCCTCTCTCCACATGGGTAAACTTCTCCCTCTTTCATATTCTTTATGCTATATTTGGACATAGTTAATTTTGTTGTTATTTTGGGGTAAGCAATGACCAGGTAACTTTCAGTTCATTACATTTATAAAACTTGCCCAGAAATCCTGAGAGCATGTAGAACAAACATGGTTTTTCTTTTGCCCTCAGCAGGAACCTCATAAAGCCATTTTCTCAAGTAACTGAATTTTTTTGATGTTTTGCAGGTTTGTACTAAAACTTAAAAACTTAAATACTATTGCATTGAATCAAAAGAAACCTTAAATAAGATGGAACAGATTGCAGGACAGGTCAACTGTTTTCCTCTGGTATATATATTTAATTAGCAATGTAAGCAGTAGTGAATATCCAGGTACAACAGGTCTAACTTTAAAATAACCACGTACTTTAATACGTAGAGAATTTCCCTTCCATAACTTCTCAAAGACCTCTCAATTTTTTCCACATCTCCATTTATATGCAAGTAATTTACTATAATTTCAGATAACATCTATTTAATATTAAAATCAAGCCTGAAATTTTACAAAGAAGGTACCAGTATAAGTGAGAATTTTTGAAATTAAATTAATATCACACAATTATAACGTACAGAAGAACAATAAAAGCAAAAGCAAAGATGAATAATGTTTCCAAGATTGATTAGTTGTTGTTCTCAATTACTTTAAATTGTGAAATGCTTCATTAGAAACCTTAATGCCAGGATTAGAAAGGTCTCTCTAACCAATGAGACACAAAATGAGATAAAGAGAAGAGTCAGCAATAAAAACCATATTGTTTCAAGGCCAGTTTTCATTGCAGCACATTTTAAAAAGCAGGTGTCAACTAAGAAGCACCAAATTTTTTTGACAATGAGAATACTTCAGCATCTTCAGGAAAAACAAGTTTTCAGTGGAATGCATGTTTTTCCCATCCATCCTAGAGAGCATTCTAAAACATTCCCAGCAAAAACAAAAAGCCCACCATTTCAGCATATTTTTCAAACACTAAATAGCCATAATTTTAACCCCAACTTTCTAACATTTTAAAAAATGGGATGTGAGAGTTGGTATCATTCATAGATGTCATATATTATATTTCCTCTATCAGCTACCTTAAAGGATTCTCTCCTTTCCTCTGCTTGCTTTCTGATAAAATATTAACCCCCGTAAATCTAGTCTGTTAAACCTCTCTGCTTGCTTAATTTTAATTTTTCCTTAAGATACACTCATGCTTACCCAGAAAAATTCTACTCTCCATGTCACCGCAGATACTGTGGTTTTCTTAGCATCGGCTATATCCCATACTCATACCACACTGAAAAAAATTGATTATACTTACTCTATGTAGCAAGTGTTTGGTTTTTTTATAATCATTGTTGTTGAAGGAACTGTGGCAGGAAATGCCATCTTGGCTTAGCTTAAAATTACCATGTGTGAAACAATGAGAAGCTGGACCAGAACAAGGAATTCTTGAATGTAGAAGCTCTATACCATCAATGAATGGTGTCTCTCTATAGAAAGCGCATGCAGTTGTTGTGCACAGTCCACCAATGCACCTGAGCATCAACAGGGGATGCAGACTCTCAAGTCCGTCATCAGGTCTTTCATATGGAAAGAGACAGAAGCCTGTAACTCTAAGATTTAAGCCTAAAACTAGTAGAAG
The DNA here is from genome assembly GCA_002844005.1 of Limosa lapponica baueri. Lineage (NCBI taxonomy): Eukaryota > Metazoa > Chordata > Aves > Charadriiformes > Scolopacidae > Limosa > Limosa lapponica. The sequence goes on along the minus strand of KZ505806.1, from coordinate 129,111 downwards.
GCTTGCATTTGTCAGCTTGTGAGGGCCTCTTGGCTTCTCTCCAAGGACAGAGCATTTCCATCCCTGAAAACCTCCCCTGCCTTAAGAGAAATCAGAAATACTCAGGCTCACTTAAAAGTTATTCAGGTCATTTGACACTTTCTGCTGCTTTGTTACCTTCTCATCTCCTCATTACAAACTTGGAAGAAAGCCTGGTAGCACTAGCCCCACTATGCTAGATTTCTATTTTTATTTTCAAAAGATGCCAGCGTAATAGATTAAGTCCCTTAACATTTTATCAGCTGTGCAAGAATAAAATTCCAGTAGCGTTGAAATAATTGTTTTGACAGGAACAACGCCAGACACCACCCAATCTCATAATTTAGGAACTGTGTCCTCTTCTATTTCCCAACACCTCAGATACTGGCAGCACACTTGGAAGATGACCAATTTCAAACCTCACTGAACTCTTAAATTATTCATCAGGAGATGGGTAGAATAAAGCAAAAATGTACATAACACCAAACTCATTTAGCTGTAAAAAACATTTTTTAGTATTCATACTTAAAAAGCTGTACACCAATTTCTGCAAATAGTAAGGACATTTTCAGATGACACTACTGGTTCAAGCAGCACATGCTCTGCATCAGGAGCTTTGCTGTAACAGCAGGTGATATGACAAGACAAGTCCCCATTAATTTATGGCTCAGCTAATTCAACTACACCTGGAGTTGACTGTGACTGTGTCTAAGGGAGGAAGCCAGATTCACAGAGCTTGAAACCCTCCCTGCATGTCCTCCTCCCTGCTAGCCAACACTCAGGGAGCTGAGTTCAGGAACAGACCCACAGCAGCTCCAGCTCCTCCAGCAGCTTGAGAGGAAGGCGGCAATGCCACCCATCAGCAAGCCCCGGGTTTCACTGGTAAACCTGGCCATGAGACCATCGGGAGATGAACAGATTCAAAGTAGATGGACAGATCGGGCACTCCCAATAAAATGTTCCCTCTTGTAAGCGAGCTTTTATTTTCTCCAGGAGTTTGAGTCTCAAAAACTAATCACAGTCACATGCACTGTGATAGTCTAATTTTGTGCTCGCAGGTAACAGTAAACATCTCCATCCCAAAGGACGTACACAGTCTTTTAGGCAGATGCACATGGTACAAAGCAATTAGCGTTGCTTTCTCAACATCTATTTAAAATCCGTTGTGAGTAATTAATGGTAGACATACACTCAGTCATAAATGGACAGGCATCACTACTTCTTCCAACTTCTTTCTTCATCTTATGATCTCAGTCTTTCCCAGATTAAACTGTTACAATCACCCTCCTTCACGCTTCAGTTGCAGCTGATGGACTGAAATGCTGTACCAAGGCTTTCAAACCAGACAGGAGACCAGACGGCACTGGGGGTCAGCCCACAGCAGTACCATGCTCTATACCTTCCCACCAGCCTTGAGAGATAGCCACGAGCATGGCTTCAGAACAGCACTAGCTGGATACAGAAATAAAGAAGTAACAAACAGGTCATGAGAAAATCTAGCAGCAGCAACTAGCAGCAAAAAAATAAAGTTTAATATTAAAGAGTGAGAGTTCTGAGGGCAAACTAAATCCAAAGCACATATTTTCAAGTAATTTCTTAAAGAGACTTGAAACCATAACCTGGGGAGTTATTTTTCTTTACAAAGATCCAATGTATGGTCTTCATGTTTCCATCATAACGCTGTAAATCCTTAGCCATAAGCAAAACTCGAACGTGGAAAAGCTCACTAAGCTCAGCACAGCTCTTGATCAGCTCCCTCTGAAGCTTAAATAACTAAACCAGCAGCTCCCAAAAGTACAATTGAGCCTCCCTCAAATCCATTGCTCTAAAACTCTCAGTTTCCTGCTCAGGGCAAAAAAAAAACCAGCCCTTTTTTAGTTAAATTCAAAATTTATCTTGGTTTAAACATTTGTGTATATTGGTCACTCTCAGTTAAAGCACCAGTTTTGTTCTGTTATCTCCTAAGTTTCAGCAAGCAATAGCCATTATTAATAAACCCTAAGTTGCAAATTTATTAGGGTCATATATTGAGAGAAAGATTTTATTGTTGTGATTAAAGCTATCAATGTAGTTTTATTCACCAAAAAGATTGCTCAAAGACAGTTCTCTACTCAAAATATAAATGTATCATCAGTTAAATATATGTAAACCAGACCAAACAGCATGTCCCAGGCATCAAAAAAACGCAGAAGTATTTTTCAGGATACATAAAGCTCTATAAATGCATGTACATAGCCAAGATCTCTGCTCCAGCACTATTACACTCACATGCTTTATTTGTCAAAATAAAAAAACCTGCCAAAATCTCAAACAAATTTTCTTCTGAGAGGTTACTTTCTTAAGCTGATCAGGACACACTTGCTCGAGGACAAATCTTTTTTGTACAAATAGAGTTCTGTTATTGTTTCAAACAAGCCCATAATTTCTTCAATGGCTCTCTAGTAGAATTTGATTTTCTATTTTTTATGTTGTTTTAGTAGAGGGAAGACCAGAGGACTAAATCATCAATATTTAAATAGATACTCCCCTTTTAATTTTGAAGAGAGAAAAAACAGATGTACTCTTAACTTCAAAACTTAATCTTTTAGCTAGAGGAAAAAACTTAAATAATTGCTCTCATCTGTAAAATTTGTGAACTTGGCAAAGGGAGAGCAGCTCTCCATTGCCATATGAAGTGGTGAGGGGAGAACTGGTTGGATATGGCAGTAAGGAAGGATAAGAAGAGGCTACAGCAAGGAAAGAGTGTAGATGAGTGAGTAGTTAAAGATAAGGGCAAAGTCAGGTTTCCACGTGACAAGTCGGCACCGCAGCACGCCTGAGCAGCACAGCACACACCACCCAGATGGTCTTGGAAGAATTCTAGGAGAAAAACAGAAAACTCCAAGCACCAGAGCCTACCGGTCTGAGAAAAACTGCTCAGCAATTCTCTATTTTGTTGCTGCTAAGAGTTAGTTGCATACTCCGGTCATGCAAGCCACCGGCAAACACAAAGTTAGCTGTGGGAGACTAAGGAGACGTTTTTGTAGTGCAGCTCCAAGGCAAATAAGATGAAAGACCACAGTAAAATTTACACTAGAAGCAAAGTCCTGGAACAAAAACCACACGGGAAGTCCAAGCAGCTAAGCAAATGTGATGAGAGCGTGGAGCAGACCTAGAGATGCTGGAGGCCATTCCAAAAGATATTTTGAGGGACTGTCACATTACTGCTGTCAGTGACCATGTGAAAACACAGGAGAGCCAGGACAACCTTCAGGGAGTTGTATTTTCTGCTCATTTATTTTCTGGACTTCATACATAAACCTCATTCTACCATGTGAACTGCTTCAGTGTGCAGATGCTCAGGGAAAATGGTGAGCAGACCAAGTGTTAATTTCTGCTAGTTTGATGGCTGTGTTGGGAGGGGGGAAGTAAGGAACATTTAGTTTGACTGTAATATGTGCCTGATATGTTAAAGAAAAGAAGTATGAAAACTGTTAATAGTAAATTGGGGGGGGGGGGGGGGGGGGAAGGGGAGTCTTCCTCACATTAGGCTGTCAGAATAAACTTCACTGTTGCAATTTACAGACATTAAATAGGAGAATAAGATTAAGTTTTACTTTGTGTCACTAAAAATATGACACCTTTAATTATTCAGGTCAAAATTCTTTAAAACTCTGAACTGTAAATTTTCCCAAAGTAATAAGTTAACTGAATAAAATCCAGCTTTATTTTATGAACACTATTTGCTAGCTTGGCATTTGAACAAATACAAGCTAAACTATATTACAATAGGGAAATAAAATTATACTTAACTCTATTTTCACAAAACAGACATGCTTTAGATGTTAAAGTTTCCAAAGCAAGTTACTCAATTTAGGACTTCATGTATTCCAATATTCCATCTTGAACATTTTTTTTTCATTTTGAATTAAAGACTTGTCAAGTAGCTAGTTACAAGTAGTTTTACAACTCACCCAGTACATTATATAACTTTGACAAAATTGGCAGCTATGCCACCCATTTCAAACTATTTCAACTAGCAGCTATTTGACCATATATAGTACATTACAAAGTTGCTTATTTTTGGGCTGCTATACTATTATTTGTTTCTGGTTTGAGTGGGAAAGCAATGGGGTGGCCATTTCTCATGCTTTTAGACAGCTTGGTGCTTGTGTTTTTTTAATTATTTTTTAAGACATTCTTCTTCCCCAACTATGCATTATCTGTTTGCCAAACCTACTCATCACTCCCTCTCCCCAAAGAATTTTAAATGGTATCTAACACTAGCAATCAAAGATGTGGAAACAATGATTTGGAAGGGAAAAAAAGTTTACCTGACACAAAATCCACAACAAAAGAGCATTTACAGTGTTATCCAACAACCAGTCTGAGGAAGCTATATCTGAAATTAATGCAACTAAATTAGCTAATAGTGGCCCCAAATGCAAATAATATGCTGAGTATATGTAGTCAAATGCACTAAAGTACTTCCCAGTTTCAGCTATAAATCTGATGATAGCACTCCATCCTGTTCCTTACAGGCTCACATGCCAACAGCCACAAAGTTAAGAGTACGATGGAATTCAGCATAGAACTGAGAAAACACCCTCCAAGACAGCAGTCAGATTTATTCACTAGAGCTACCTGAATTATCCTAACTAGGTACTACTTTTACCCTGGCTTGCACAGGCATACATTTTAAAAGACCGAAACCCAAAGAAGAGCAAATGCACTTCAAATCCAAGCCAAGCTCAAAGCCAGCAGGATGGGCAAGGGGAAGGCCCCAGGCTGAGCAGCACCAGCAGCTCCCAAGGTCCCTCTGGATGCAGCCCAGAGAACCTGGGCAAAGGGATTTATTGCAGGTGTATGAGTCAGGCTGTCAAAAAAGAGAGAGTAATTTTTAGGTAGGAAAAAAAAAAATGAGGGGTTTTGGATGGTGGGATGTTTGGGGATAGGAGAGATGGACTACTCTAAGGTCTGGGAAAAGTTAGGGAAATGAGAATTTTCTGAGTTACTCAAATTTGGAGAGAGGAACATACTTTTTGCTTTCTGCTCCTACACAGACTTCTCAGCTTCATCCTGCTCTCTTACTTACAAGCTTCACATGTTGCAAAATTATTTCCTACTGGCTCTCTATTTGGGCAAAGATAAATGGATTAAACTGGGGAAAAAAAAAAAAAAAAACAGCACTAAAATAGTCTACATATGAATTTAGAATCAGTTTACTCAAATGACAATGTTTTGGCCAAACACCATCAAAATTAGATGATTTCCACATGGCAATGTTTAGGTCTCTTACTATTACCTGACATCAATTATGCATCAGGCCATGCTCCATTTGCTAAAGTGTAGCAAATTCATCTTAATGGCAATAAGACATCAAGACTCTCAAATTATGCAATGCTCAAAAGGCTCTTGAAATCATTACTCCTTGTACATATAAATATTCAGTTTAAGCAAACAGTTATCCAGTAACTGCCTTTTTGCTCCCTTTTGGCACTATTCTTTAGATTTCAAAATACGACCCTATCAGTTCTTTCTTGACATCAGTCTTTTCAGGAGGTCTTGCTCCCTTTTTTCCTAGAGCACTGTAAAATTTTACTTTAGTATTGCTGATAATCAGTCTCTTCTACCCCGTCTGTATATCTGAGCAGCTTGCTATTTCCTTGTGAGGAATTCACTGGCAGCATAAGTAAAGCCAAACAACTTAGTTTTCTTCTCAAGCCTTTGCTTCAATAAATAAATTGCTTATTATCCACCAGTATTCCAAATCAGATATTCAATCTGTGTGCCCTCTCACTTTTCCCAAGTTCCTTATTCATGGACAAGCCCAAGGCCTAGATATTGCAGCTTACTCATTTACAAAGCAAAAATCCTGATTAGACTTGTCCTAAATTTAAATAAGGCCCTCACCTACTCTTTAATAACTATAGCTTCTGAGCACAAAGCTTCTCAACTTGGATGACTGGATGACTGCTTTGCTCTTCAGAAATACTTTTCTATCTTGTATCATTAAATTAAAATTTCTTAATTTTGCTGTCATGGACTTATGTTATCTTTGTTAGTTAGCAAATCATCTCTTTTGCATTTGCTTCCCAAGACACCAGCTTTGGCAGCTTGACTCCATCCACAACTAAGAAACTTCTTCTGATGCCAATTCCACACTTGCAATTCACCAAAGTCTCAGACACTGTCCCAGGTGTTATTTCTGAATTTCTCCAGGTGCACAGCCCTTAAATGCTCTGCTTAGAGTCACAGGACCTGTAATTTTCTGTTCTTTCCACCAGGAAGAAACTCAAGCTCATTGTTTATCTTATTAAATCCCACCTCTCATCAAGTGTCAAAGAATGCCTGAAGCACAAGCATTGCTGTAATTCAAAGTAACAGAAGTTTCTTGTTACAGACTATATACAACCAACCTACATTAATTCAGATATCATACAACCCCTCTCCCAGCATCTAAAGGTAGCATTTTCTGCCAGCTTTTTTTCTGGCATTGCCTCTTCATGGATGACATACGGGACAATTTTCTTCCTTCTGCCAGCAGCAGGCATCCTATAATCTGTTGTTGTGCTACTTTTTACAGTAACCAGTTTTGCACCTTTAGCATATACTGTTTGAAGGCACATCAAATATACCATTTTATCAGCAATGCCTGTCCTCTTACAGATGCAAGACACTTGCTTACACCAAGAACATGCCATCATAATCAAATAGAAGTTCCGAGACCAGCATTGCTCTCCCACTGAAATGCAGATTTGAACATCTAATTGTTCATATGTCAATGAACACTAGTTCTGAAGTAGTTTCCCACTGTTTAAAACTGTGAGGAAGTTTTGAGTGCTTTCATTCCCATCATACCATACAGAGACAGGTCATTCTTTCATTCTGGCTTTCACAAATTTTATTACATGGTATTTACTTCAAAGGAGCCTTTTATAGTAGTCTGAATGAATATCCATAAAACCAGCATTTTAAAGTGATTCTGCTCTGCTTCCACTAAAATGATCAAGCTCAGCCACCTTAGTCTAAAATCCTTGCAGTCATTTGCATGTTTTTCCATAGCTCAAAATAACTAATTTTTTTATTGTAGCAATATAAATTTGAAGTGTCTCATATTCAAACTTATCTTTTTCCGTGTAAAACACCACTCTTCATTGCAAATCCATTTACACAAATTACAACCTTAAACAGAAATAGCAAAACTGGCAGTAGCATGATCTAAGCATATGCTAAAACATGCACTGAAGACTTGTGCATGGTAAGTAAAGCCTCAGACAACATCATAAGCTCCAGTGCATCTTATGATTTAAAGCTTGATTACTCACAGGAACAGACTACTCAGTACTTCACTCCATTTGTCAGGTTTTATTTTTAAATTGACAGCACTTGCATGACACTTTGTATGTTTGTACACTGTCCACAATGATGGAATTTTCAATTCTAGCTAAGGGCATAAAACAATTGCGTGTACTTCTGTGTTTCATTAAGCATAAGACATTGCCTTTTAATTCTAAAAATTCTCTACATCTCAGGATTTATGTTTAAAATACAGAATGCCATACATTCATAGCTGACATACCTGCTCCTTGGAAGAAACATAGATTCTTTAATGAAGACTGAACCAGACAGCAGGATATACCAACAGGTACCAATATCATCAGGGCTGGAATAAACAAAAAAAAAAAAAAAGAGGATACAGTTTAAGACACTTGATTTCAGTTACTCATAGCACTACCAAATTTGAAGTATGAAGAACATCAAAGAGGCAAAAATGCTCAAAATTATGAAAGAAAGCCACAGTTCAATCATGCACAGAAAAGACTCCATCAAACTATTATAATTTCCACCTGCAAATATATACATTATTAGAATGCCTCATTTCATTTACTTCACTTTTTAAAAAGAAAATATGTATCCCCTTTGGTAACAGCACAAATCCAATGAAATATCATTGAAAGTGATTAATATAAAGTCAAGCTACAGTAAATCTATTGCATTGTACTCTATTGAGTGCATCACTTTCCTCTTGCTGAAGAGAACTGTAGCATCTTCCCCTGTATAAATAAGGCTTCCTTTCTCAATTCTACCCATCTCCTCCTTCACCTTTTCTTCAAGACAGAAATTTGCCTTTGGGCAAATTTTATCTTCCCACAAGGTAAGAGAGCACTGGACATATTTGCAGATGGTAAACCTACAACAGATCTGCATCATCTGCTGCTACTATGCACTGCCCCTTTCAAGACTCTTCCTGGCACAAGAATTAATTCCCAACAATCAAAGGGACAAAGAGTTTCTTTTCCCCTTCTCTTCAACCTATAGAGGAACTGGATGAGGACTTTATCATCCAGGCCCAGTTCACTCTAATGTAGATTCAGATCTTCCTCCCCAAGTAATACAAAATCTTTTTCATAGGCTTAGACTCTTCTTGGATAAGTTCAAATAATGTTTAGACAGGAAAATAAAATAGCTTAAGGTTACTAGAAATAGCTGCAGTAGAAATCTTGTGCCATTTTGACAGTCAACACTGAAAATATCTGTACTTTACTTCAGTTTTTACCACTCCTACTTCTTCCAAAGAAACTCACTAATTGGATTCCAGTATGCTGTTATGAACTGCACGAGCCCTCTTATCTGAAAACCACATCCCTAGTGACACTAGGAGATGAAGATTACTTAATTAATCTGTAGCACCATAATTTTTTTTAAATTACATGTCTCAAGTCTTTAGCAACAATTAGTTCTAACTTCAAGCAAGAACAGCCCACGTCTTTTAATGACGATGACAGCATAGTATTAAAACCCAATCTTAAATCCGAGTAGGCTACGTACATGTTAGCGGCATGTTTTTCTTTTCAAGAACTTCAATTTAAGAAGTACCTACACAGCGGGCTCCTCAAAACAAGAGTGCCATTTCCTCAGCACTCACTGTATTACGCAAGTTAGAAAGAGAGAGAGGGAGCTGGCATAAAACAGCTGAGAGCAAACCAGCAAACCATCCAATCTAATAAACGTGCTCCATTTCCATTTTGCACTGTGCAATATAACCATGAGACAAAGGACAAACAACAGAAACACAAAAAATTAACGGAGGAAACTGAAGACATGATCTATGATCAAGAACACAAGAACTGTCTAAGGTGATGCAGCCTATATTTCTTTTCTACCAGCCTATGGCCTAACTGATGAAGCCGGGCTGGTCACACACACCCACTAGTGAAGACTTAACATCTTCAAAACTAAGCCTTCAGGAAATACTTCTTTATACTGAGAGACAATAGAAAATGAAGTGACAGTGTCACAGCCAAAACAATAAACCATTCTGATTTACATAGTTGAAGGCTATCTTTTCTGAAGCGTTTCACATGCTTGCTTCTCAGATGGACCTATATTACCCTCAATTTTGTTAGTCTAGAAAAAAATTGTACATAAGTACAGAGAACCAAGGGAAATAAGAAAAACACCACTTCAAATGAAAAATATCATTCTCAAAAGCATAAACATGCATCACGTCACACATCCTTAAACACTCTTGCCCCAAAATGAGTCCTAAGTTGACAGGCATACAACCAGCATTGCTGCTGAACTGCAAGGCTGTTGGGTTTTTTGTTGTTTCTGTTTTTTAATAGATGCCACTCTAAACACAAATAATCTGCACTAATTGGCATAGTTGAAAGTCTTTAAAATAGACCTTTTCAGAAATGGCTATAGACTGAGTGATTTCCCAAATTGCTGGGAAGTAACTGTATTAGAATGTCAATGATAACTTTTTCAGGTGGATTACAGTGCATTATGTTATCACACAAGAAGTTTTGTAGGGTTTGGGGCTCTTTTTCCTTTTCCTAAAAATTGGCAGTTTGATGAAGCATAAAAGCATCCTCCAATAGAAAAGAACCTCATCTTGGGTCACAGGCTTTATAACTCTAAAGCAAAAGTTATCCAGTAGATTTGTTTATACTTTTACAGAAAGCAATTTCCAAGGATAAAATAATTGAAGCAAAGTTTAAAAAAATATTTAAAGCAATAGAAATATTTTAACTTTTGCAAATCTACTAATATACAACCTTTTATTTCCCTCCTTTAAGAGCTGATGAAGTATTTTAAATCCTCTGTCAAATCACCTATTTGTAAGGGGCTTTAGTTAACTTTTCTTATTGGAGAGCTTTTGTCTCCAAAGAGAAAAGCAGCCACTGGCTTTCACATGCACCAGTCAATATGTTCAATATTCAAATTCTTAACACTACTTTTGAACCTACCTTTGAATCACTTGACAAACAGCTATAATGATTATACGTTTAACTGCAGTGGTATAAGTTTTTCTTATTTGATCACACACAGCATGACTTTTCACTCACACTTAATAATCCAACTCAGTTTAATCTTTTTTTCTTGCCAGTTCACAGGTTTATCCACTTTTTCTGCAAGTTAGCTCTTCAACAGTTGTTGCTCCTTCTCACTATCTGTCATGTACGTCATACTTTATCCACTTTTTCTATAATCAAAAGAAGCATCTGTTCGTTTAACAGCTGAAAGTGCTGACTAAAAAGAAATAAAACCAAACTTTAGGAATACTGTCTGATTGGTTTTGTTTTCCATTTTCTTTTTGTGTACTTTGATAACTGTCTTTACTTTTACAGTCACGTTTGAGAATTTCTAAGCTCAAAGGTACTGGCATCATGCATATCTACTGAACTCAACTCTTTTGATTATCTAAATAAAATAAATCTTCAATATTGCTGTGTCACAATACTGGTGGGTTACTACAGAACATGTCTGTACTCAAGGTATCTTCCCAAAATACACTGTATTCTTTTAAACTTTCTTTGCCAGCCAAAACACCATATTTTCTTCCAAGGAAGTCTTCAAGAGTGAAGAACACGAATCGGTTTTCATTCTCTTCATCTTTACAACTACTAGTGTCTTAATATAGCCTTGAACAAAACATCTGAAAAAAACCTCACACATACAGCAAATAACATTCCTTCCTCCAGAACAGACATGCTTCCCTCCAAAAAAAGCCACAGACAAATGAGACTGATCTATTCCTTTCATATGAAAATATATTTAACTCCCGCACTTCTCAACACTTGCTACACTTGCAGTTGTTTAGAATTAAGCCTCAAAGCAGGCATTTGGCAACCAGCTTTTGCTAGAGAATACTGTTACAAAAAAACCCACGTGCAATTCTTTCAATTTAAGGATCCTGGGCTTCCCACCATACTATTCAAACATCAGGTTGCTTTCAATCAAGTTTCCATGTTTTCTATACTACGCTTGACATTTGTTCATCAACAATGCATTTGCATTCTTCAGGACTTTTGTGCCTCTAATGAAAGACAGAAAGAGCTACAGGAGAAACCTACACCCAACTACAAAAGCACTTCTTCAAGCCACGTGAAGACCCATGCAAATTCCATTTTACCTCATGTAGAATACTCATGTTTGAAAGGTTTTCTTTGCAATCACATTTTACACTTTGTTTTTAAACATCAAAATTGAATTCAAGAGAATAAATCTAAGCTTAATTATGGAAGTTTTTTTCACTGCTAGAATATTGCCTGCCACTGGCAGCCCACAGACGTATCTGGAAACTGTATTTGTCATCCTAAAGATATTTCCTCTGTCAAAGAGATGACAGCAAATTGTGCTTAAAAGGGTTCTTTTATGGACAGGACACATCCCTGACTGGGTCTGCAGGAGAGTATTAACTCCACATAAGCACTTCATCCAGAATTAGCTAAAGCAGCACAGATGCTGATGAATTCCCCCCCAAAGGCACCCTTAGAGGGTTTTTTTGGCCAAGGGAGAGTTGAGACGAGGGTCCAGTAGCACAGATCACTCAAGCTGATGTAGAAAGGAAGGCCATTTGCTTAGGTAAGATCTTTCCAATGACTAGTTTTGTAAGGGTGCCACTGCTGCCCATCATCACCACCACCACTAAAGCACAAAATAGCCACCAATATGCTGACTTTATTCATAATCTGCATTAAGTTAGTTGTACCAAATTTAAATAAAACTACTTTAAATCTTGATTCTTGTATTACAGCACTTTTGAGAGCAGGGGATTTCCTGAGGAATCTATATTTAATCTCCCAGAGAGCTTGAGTTACGGGAATTCAGGAGCTAGAAATGGAAATGCAGAGACTGGATTGCAACGCCTTCCCATTGCCTTTCCCTCCCCAGCTTCCTGGATGCAGTCCTTTTACGCAACTACAACCTGTAGCCAGACACACTTCTCCTCTTTGAAATGACACAAAAAACTGAAGACAGATCTTTGCAAAGTAACTTCATAGCTATCGCTAACTGTTCTGTTTGGAAACTTCAGTTATATAATTATGCAATAGTCTATAATGACATCACCAGCCTGTCACCCCTGACAAGGCTAAATAGTATTTTCAGACTTAAGTCTTCACATTTTCTAGCATATGACTGTTCTTTGAGACCTCAGAGGTACTCAAAGTTCAAAAATCAGGAAGCATTTATAAACCTCCAGACTGCCAAGATCTAGGAAGTTTGCAGGCTCTCTCAAAGCCTTCAGCACTTGTATCAAACTCTTCATGCAGTAAGCTATTTACAGCCCACTGGAAGGGGCAGCTTTTTACTCCCAGATCCCCAACTTGCTACATATACACTACTTAAAACTGAAGTTTTATTTTCGAATTATAATTATTTTGTTTGGATTTAAAGCACTCTGCAGCATTTGTACACCAGGTTTGTAACTATAAATCCGAATCAATATTAACAGCATAAGACTGAAATTATGCACAAAAACCCCACCCTTGTTTCAATACGTATGTCCCACATGTACTGATTCTATCAGGCATCTGTCTACAGTAGCACAAGTCTTCTAATTTTAGCTTTCAGATTTCCTAATAACATAAGATGCTGAAAGCCCTTCCAAAATATTCAGCTACAATACATATTTAAGTCAACCTGATGAAAGACACAATAAATCTTAAATATCTACACCATCTCTAGTGTCTTCCTCTATCCTGACAAGTCCTGATGCATCACTTACCTTTAAACTTCTTTAGAAATAGCTACATTTTAATGAGAGCCACCTATGTGATTTTTATTATCCATCAGGATGAAACGTAGCACTACTAAAACCTCAGGAATAATGAATCATATTCAGCACATCCTTACTTGTATGCATTTAGTTCAACTGAGATAATGAACATCATAAGTATGTGCAGTGGCAAGAGTTTGCAGGTCTTTGTGATGACTGCTGTCAGACATGCTTTAATTCTGTCAAATGAGAGAGACATCACTTCAGTGCAAAATTCAGCACCTGGACTTGAAAGCACGTGCTAAACAGAAGTCTTTGCTGCTCTGACCACCTTCTGGTCATTGGTTTCTCAGCTAGCTCCTTTAAGACAGCACTTGAAAAAAGCTAAGCAGTATGCAGGTCTCAGTGGAAACAAGCATGGAAATGGCTTCCATGTAATTACTGCTTAATATTCCTTTTGCAGGAGATCTGCCTACCCTGAGACCTAAACAACAGAAGTGTTGTTCTCCCTCCAACACTGGACAGAATGGTCCAGCAACACCAGATGCTGGAAGGACCCCTAACATCAGCATCCAGAATTACTTTCCAATTCAAATGTGTTTTCCAAACTACTTCATAAAAAGGTCATGAAATCATCAAGAACAATTTCTTGGTTGTGAAAAAGCTAGTTAGAATTATTCTCTCCATAAATCATTAAAATTCCAACCACTAAAGGATTCATTCAAGACTTACATTTAAACTGGATATAGTACCATTCCTACAAGCCATAACACTTGTAACTATTTGATAAAAGAACTTACATTACAAACCAAGATGTATCTAGCAGATAACATTTTCATGAAATTATACTCAATGTTGTTGAAAGTTGAATAAATTTCAGAAAGTAAACACAGAGTAATTCAGAACAGACGTTGTTCGTGCTCCCAGATCTCCACTTGAGAGGAACAGAAACAATGAAAATTTGACATGTCAGAACTGGGACCTCTTTCAAGCATTTAAGCACTACACAAGAAGAAATTAGAAAGAACATTGCTCTGCAAGCTTACGCTCCATGGGATATTGTTTCAGCAGATTAATCTGTCTGTTTCTCTTTGCTCATTTTGGTTACCCTCTGTATGCTGAAAGCTATAGGTACTTTATTGTTTAATTGAATAACCATTGCCACAATTAGACATTAGCCCTGAAGCGCCTTGGGATGTCAAACATGTCTAAGTTTAATGATCCTCAGGTAGACATCTCATTGCCTGAAGATCCTGCCCGCTAGCACTGTATTGTTGTAACACCCAGAATAATCAGAAAACCGTTTACTCATATTGTCAGCACTGTCTATAACCCTGCTTAATAAGCTAGTTAAGCAGTTACCTGACATCTGCCAGAACACTTCAGATGCTCTTGATGACATTAAGAGGTATATCCCTAACACAGAAGTAAAATCCATTGTGTAATTAATGCATCAGCCACACACAACTTTCGAATACTTCTTTCTTTTTTTTTTGTAATGAACATATTAAAGTTACATTTATTATTACTTTTATTCCTCACCCTAAATATAAGAAAAAGTTAAAATATATCCAGTAATAAAATTGATAACTCAGAATTCAGAACTTTGATTTTTCATTAAACAGGCATCTTAGAGTGGACATTTCAACTGATGTTCATGATTATCTTTTATTAATGGACACAAGATGAAAATTGGAGTCTTGCCTCCTGGTAGCAAGAGTGGGAAATAAAGAAGAATGAACCACAAGAAACAATTCCTCAGTATTTATGAAAACAAATTAAAGGAAATCTTACTTCTGATTGAGTGCTTAATTTATTTTTATTCTTTTCCACTTCTGAAATGAAATCGGTACAATAAAACAGAAAATTCAGCCTTCAGACATTATTGCAGAGTGTCAGTAATCTGTGCCAGCCTAAGACAGCTGATTAAACAGGCACTCAATAAATACATTATGCAAATATACATATGCAAGCTAATTGACCTATTGTCATTGAAGTCTTAGTATTAAACTTGTACAGTGAATTAGCCCTTGATATTGGAAGAGAAATTCAGAACGAAAAAAATTAGTCTCCTAAATCATCAGGAAAACAATGACAGAAGTAGTAAAATAAAATGATCTTGCATCCAAAATACTCCAAGGTGAACCAAGACAGACAATTCTGCTATTAAATCTCATACCTTTCTAATATTTCTCCAAAACCAAAGATTTTATTCTCAAACAAAAACACGATAGTCAAACAAAACCATTATAGGTTTTAGTGAAACATTTACAGTAAAGAAAGTGCAAATCCTCTCAAAAAAACCCCTTTACTTTAGCCTTCATTTCAAGAAGTCTCAAAATAAGGTCAAACAATAACTTAGAAATTTGGAACTGGCTATGCAAAGCCAACAGACAGTAATATTGATCATTGACACTATTAAGAAGCCTTCATTCAGTGGCTGCTTATACAGAGCCAACTGCCAAGTCATTGAATGTATTTGTTTTAATCATACACATTGCCTAAGAAATTCCCCATAGAAAATGTATCCACAACACAATATATGAATTCAGGTTCCTGATTTACTGCAGTGCAGAACTGGCAGTATCCCAACACTACTTTGGCAACTACCCGACTGTCAGAAAGTGTAATACACCTTCAGGAATAGTTTAAGGGGAAAAAAAAAAAAAAAAAAAAAAAAAAAAAAGAAAAAAAAAGAAAAAAAAAAGATAAGAGACCAGCAGCAGTTCTTTGCTTTATTAAATATACTGCTGCATGACTTCCACAGAAAGCTATGGATGCACAAGCAGAATGAATATATATTGTCTGCACATGTCTACCTGAAAATTCAGATACTGACCCAGAGAGATGTTTCAAACAGACATATTCTGAGTTTACTGTGTATTCAGAGCATTTTAAGTAATTTTCAAAGTATCTCATATTTCTATGAGACCAAGGAAGAAATCTTTACAGGCGCTCTCTGAAGTCAAGAATATAGTGTAAACAAGAACAGCAAACGCAGAAATGTAACCTAAGCCTCCACAAACAGGTAGATCCTGTCCAAAACCCAGAAATTCTGGTTAAAAGTAAAGTATAAAGAATACAAAAGAATAATTTTACTGATAAATTGAAATATCACTAGTGGAAACATCAACTTGATCCTCACACTTCTCCAGCAAGAGAACACTTCTTGTGTTCTGTAAAACACTTCTGTAGCGCTTTACATTTTAAGTTTTATAAGATCTCAACATATATAGCTATAGATCACATATATTGTATCTATACAGAATAAATTGCTTTTATGATACCACCATCATAAAACTTCTTGAACACATACAGAACATAAAAGCACTCCTTCATAACACAAATGCATGCATCAGAAGACAAATTTCAGTGAGGTGGTCTCTGCAGAGCTGTTCTGTTTAAAAATCATGCACCAAAGCAGCTTTTAGCTCATTTTTGTCACACTTCATTGCACAATTAAGTCAGGCTATGCAGAAGCGTATGGCAACTTTGGCATCACTTTTCACTGTTTTTTCTACACACTGCTTCTATCCTCCTGAGGGTCTTCAGGGCAATACACTACAGTGAAAGAACCATGAATATGCTAAATGTCACTTTTCTTGTAGGACTTGAAGTTTGACTCTCAGATTCCCACTCTTAAAAAACTACTCACAGATCCATTTCTCTCCTGTTCTTGTGCGGAACTACTGTATATTAACTACATAGACCTACAGCTGCAAATAAAACTACAGGTTAGCTGTTTAGCTAAGACACACCCAGGCGCTTTATAGCTACATCCAACATCCCTACTTGACATTTTTTTGTAATGCACGATACCTGGACAGATGACAGCATGTCTCCTCCTTGGCAGAGAATCCTCCTGAAAAAACTCTGCAAGTTCCCCCCGAGTCGATGACCCGGGTCTGTCTCCCCAGTGCCTTCGGGTAATCCTCTGACTCAACCTGTCCCAAAGCTACACAAAGCCAATGCCCTCCAGCATTTTTCAGACATTCTGCTCTACCTCATGAAAGACACTAATATTTTCATCTAAGAAAACTCTAAGTATTTTAGTAGCAACCAAAAAAAAACGTGCTCCTTTATTTCCTTTCCAGATTTCCTTTGTTTCAGGCTTTGATGGCTGGGCCAAGCACACCTAGCACAAAACAAGTATTTTCGGTCTTTTGATTTGCCAGTGATGTAACTCAGAAAACTTGGCTAAGACTGGATGATGATATCACAGCTACCAGACCTGAGAATTTGGTTCTAAATATGAAAATATCCAAAACGACCAGCTGAAATTATTTATCTTTATC
The DNA here is from genome assembly GCA_002844005.1 of Limosa lapponica baueri. Lineage (NCBI taxonomy): Eukaryota > Metazoa > Chordata > Aves > Charadriiformes > Scolopacidae > Limosa > Limosa lapponica. Next base: position 111,810 of record KZ505806.1, on the reverse strand, counting down.
TTCTTTGTAGCCTCCTCTGCTTCTCAACCCCCTCACCCAATATAAGCGCTAGAGTCTTAACACAAGTGGACAGTTCTCATCCAGATTGTATGACAAGTGGGAAATGAGAAAAAAGGCAAGACAAAACATAATTGTACAAATACAGCTATTTACTACACAGTCTGCCCATCATAGTCAGTAATTTCGAAACTTAGAGATTGCTTTTTATTTCAGCTTTGGGTATGCACGCTCTATAGTGATAACAGTTTTACACATAACATTTTTTCTCTCCAATCTCCAGTTTTTATGTATGCCTTCTACTTTTGTTTCACAATAGTCCTCTGAAAACACTGAATTTTATTACAGCACAGAAGGCTGCACGACTGAATGACGTAAAAGCACACAAATATGTTGACATTAGACAAGAGCTTTTTCCAGCCAAAGACATTAACACTTGAAAATTTAGTTCAATATGCCCAAGAGATAACTACTCGTCTTTAAACACTTGCCCTTTTCTAAGAATCAACACATTCAAAACCACTAGCATACTACTAAATTGCTACAGAGTGAGAAATTTGTTACTGATAAGACTTTAAATCCAAAATATACGTCTTGTAATCTCAGGAGGGACATGTGGGAGGTAGGGGCAGATATTCTACCAGACTTTGGTTGGAAGGTCCTCTAAAAAACTAAAACACCCTTTCCAATAACCTGGGTTGAGTTTTTCTTTGTATTTTTTAAAAAGATCATAAGCGGCAGCCAGGTAGTTCCAGGTCCAATTGCACAAAAACCAAAGAGAACGTGATCGCAAAAATGCATTGTATTACAGCACGGCAATTCAGGAACACAGGAGGTTTATTATTGAGTGACTTTGGGCAGCAGGTCATCAAAACTTAAAATATTTTCTGCCATTCCAATATCTTTAGAGAAGAAAATAAGGGAACCTTAAAGACATACAAAACTTCTCTACAGAAAGAGTAAGGCGAACACCACTGATGGATACACACAGAAATATCAAACAGCATGGCTGAAAACCACATACAGTCCCTGAACGACTAATGAGGAGGGGGGGGGGGGAAAAAAGGGCTTATTAGAGACATATTCAGTTGCTCATAAGCAAAACGTGTTGCCAAAGATTCTTCTGCCATCAAGGCAAACATTTAAATTTTGATCTGAAAAATTTTGTTCAAGTGTCAAGGGGTATACACACCCTCTACAAATCTGCTAGAACTATGGTTTCCAAAGAGAATGCTAATTAGAACCTTTCTGTTGGAAAAACATCAAGAATGACAATTATGCAGATATGAAAAAAGAATTTTTTTTTCTTTGAACTACTGATAAAATATATATCAACTGACCAAACTAAATATTATTTAAATGGGATCTTTAAGTAGATTTGAAAAAGGTAGCAGTCAAAAAAAAAAAAAATCAGGTATATGTGTCAAGTAAAACTCAATTCGGAAATTTTGCCTTGAAGGTTTTAAGACCTTTTATCACTAACCTCCCATCAAATGAAAGTAGTAGGATGACTGGCAAATGAAGAATAACTCGAGCTGAACTGCCACTTTTAATAACCCAGTTTCCATTTAAACAGCGATATGGCCGTAGGGTTTGAGAATTTGTCACTACTGTGTACACCCGCTGATAGTAAAGTAAATGCAGATGAGATGAGCCAATTTTAAACAACGTGTTCCATTTTATCTTTTTGGTCATAAAAAAAAAAAATCTATAGAGATACTATAAAAATTAAGGTTTTTTTTTTTAAAAATGGAAGATAAAAAAATGACTGTGTACTGAATGTGAATAATTATATTCAGCATTGCATACATGCAATAGAAATTTACCTTTTTGTAAGTATAGCTGACAATGCAGATATGAATAAAATTGCCACAAAGAATAAAAACGTGATCAATTAAACAGAGCAACTGTATTAGTTTTCATGTTAGCATTTAGGGATAAAGATTTAGCTTATCCGTATTGAGACATTAAGTTGTGCCTCAGGGAGGTCACAGACAGAGGTCAATTAACAGCTCCAACAGTTGCAGCTATTTTAATAGATTTTTCTAACGAACACAGAAGATTAGCACCCAGTTTCAGATTTCAATGCAAGTCATACCATCACTGGGGGGAAAAAAAAAAAAATAAAAAAATAGTTGAAACTTAGAGTTCAAATTTAATGCTTTTTTAAAACCTTAGGCTTCAAGACCAAAGGAAGAGCTTCAAGTGAACAATTCTGGTATGTCCAATAAAAAGTGACCAGGTTGTATGCTCCAAGCTCATTTCCTACAGCTCATAACCAAGTGGATTGATTCTAACCTGGCTATCACATCACTTCCCTCCTGTAGTACTCAAATATTTTTTCCAAACACATATATTGTAAAATTGGAATTCTGTTTTTTAGAAAAGTACATCTTCAATACACACACTGAATTTGTGAAACAAAAAAGGATTCCTCAAAGTTTATTATCCTAAAAATAGAATACTGAAATTAGACTGCAGGTTCCATGGGATTTTCTTACCACGTAGATCTCAAATTGTTCATTAAAATAAAATGTGAAACTACAACTCAGAGTAAAAGAACATATATTGCTGGCTTCAAAATACTGATTTAAAATTTTTTTTTAATAAAAAAAATATTTAGTGTTAACTTTCAGGTTTAGCCCATTAAACATCAAATCAGAGATGTGAAATGCTAGAGGAAGCACAATTTGCATTAGCATCTATATCCAGAAACTGCCAAACTGCCCATTAAATCTACTGAATAAATCATGGAGAAAAAAAAAATGTCAAGAAGCGAGTAAATAGGAATGACAGGCAAACAACGAAAGTGAAGATGAAGTAACATGAAAGGAGTGACAAAGGAAATCAGTGCAAAAGAACGGCAAAAAGCACTTCAAGTTAACCCGAATTTCACAATTTTCCGTTTGTGAACTGCATTTTCCCAGATATGTATTTCCTGGTAATTTTTGCCTGCCTTGAGCATATGCATAACTAGCAGTCTTCATTCATTCAGCGTATAATTCAAATTTAAACTAACAGTTAGAATGAGCCAAGATATTGGGTCCAAACAAAAACTCTAGTACACATAATGGACACAAACCAGCTGCCTAGGACGAATCACCAGCACAATGGTCACCAGCAAACTAGTCTGTAAAATGAATAAAGATTATATTGGTCTAATTAAAATTATCTATCCACCGTAAGATTTTGACCTTGTGCATTTCCCATACATATCTGATTACTGGGTTTCATTAGACACTAATTTAGCTTTGCCGAATGGTCAAGGCTTAGCATTAAAGTTCTTTCAATCACATCTTCCTCCTGATGGTCATTATAGGAAAAATTACACGTGCATAAAGGTGGCATACAGGTGCATTCTTCATATGCTTAAATGTTCAAATAATATCAGACAACCCAGAAAAATCTGCATTTAGAGTCTGGTTTATGGGCAGTAAGTGAAAAACCTGATAAACCTTTGTTTCATACGTTGCTTGCATAAACGAAGTGATTGCAATCCTCAGATCTCTGCTGTAAACCTGAGCTGACATTGGATTACATCCCTGCTAATTATAAGCCATGGTAGATATGTCGATTTGGCACCTCTGGCATGAAAAGCTGGTCGCTACTACTTTGACAAAATTGAAGTGAGACTAAATGACAACTTATTCTAACAAGAAGACATCCCACATCCCCTAATTCTATATAATCTCACTGGTTACAAAAATTATTACAACTCACATCACCAAGCAAGAGTCAGTGCTAGCTCCCTCCCTGGCACCAGCAAACGTCTCCACTGTTTGACGATGAAAACGAAGTGGCTCATTTATGTTTACAGACTGTGCACTGGGCGAAGGGGGTTGGCATTAAACACTGTCCATAACACACTTTAAACTGAATTAATTCTTTGAACACCATACGAAAGGAAGCAGCAATACTTACTAGTACAGAACTTCATTTGCTTCATGCCTTTCATATCTAACGGTTTCACACATCAGTCTGAAAGAGAAGGAAAAAAGTCATTTTTAATTATGATTCCTATCAGTACCACAAAGATTCCAGTTTCTAAAGTTAGGCATCATTTCCATGTTTGCCTCCAGCACTTGCAGAAACTAACCATCAATTTAAAGCTAAACTGATTTTTAATTTAAGAGAATAAATTGTTAAATCTAAGCATTAAAGTTATTAGTTCACCCAAGATCAGATTTGATTTAGGACACTAGATGTAATTGCTCCCATAAAAAAAAAAACCTCTATAAAATGGGTAAAATGATACCGATCTCATTTTATAAAGTGATCTGATAAAAGTAAGTTGCTTTATAAGGATACAACTCAGAATTTTGAAAACAGATGGAAATTTATGATATGTAACACTAATCAGAGATACCATGATATACAAACTGCTCCCTTTTTCAAGTCAAGTCCAATAGATAAAAAAGGAAATTATGTTGCATGGTAAATCAATGGTTCTTATTTTGCTAAAATTCAGCAACTTAAAAATTGCCACGAGATTTTAATGCTGAAATCCCAGAGGGCTCAAAGTGGAGAGAATTTCCTGCAGGAAAATCCTCTGTCTAGAGGGGAGAATTAAAGCACTTTTGCATTCACTGTCTGCCTGACAAATGTGGCGTAACAGGGAGCAACTATAATAGAACTTACAACGTATCAGGAAACACAATGTTAATTTGGTGTAAAAAATAAAAAATAAAATAAAAATCATCATGTCATTTCTGTCTCTTGTCTTAAGGAAACGGACCCCATAAATTACCGAGGGGGTGGGAAGGAAACAAACCCCACAGCCTCCCTTGGACTTTCTACAGCTCTGAAGCAGACTGCAAACACCAAGGCTATTTGACAGACAGTGAGACAAGAGATTTGCCTAAGAGGCTCATGTGAACATTCAAATGAGGAACTATATTTAAATTTGGAAAAAAATTCTCATTCCTCACAGGATCAGTCATCAGAACCTTAGTGGACCAACAACTAGCTGCCCACAATGATATCCTAAGCGGACAAAAGAGCTCAAGAATTCCTGCTCAGGCAAAAAGCCTTAAAAAAGTTGATCTGAGGCCTGGAAGAGTTGGTCTGGGTTTGATGTGACATTTAAAAGGCTTCTTATTGCCATTTCCCATCATTTCCTAGATCATTCATTTCTATAGCAAACAGACTGCTACAAAAGTTATCTTAGTCCTCATCTCTTTCAGGATTTTATTTATTAATTCAGCTCACTAAGAAATAATGCTTTCTGCCCAGAAGTAGTAGGCTTATGGCGGTATCCTGATTATTCATAAATTCTTAATAGAAAATGGAAATCTTAATTTTGTTTGCTTAAAAAACAAACAAAAAAAACCAAAAACAAACAAAAACAAACAAACAAACAAACAAACAAAACCCAGAAACTTTTACTACCATGGCCTTTTCCCCACCCCAGTATTTCAGATCTACTCCTTGGACCATCTTTGAGAACTTTTCTTATAGGCAATGTCTACATCGTATATAATTAAGTGTTATGTATCATATATCAATTTCAGCTAATGAAAAAATCTTTTTGCTTCCTGGCACAGCAAAAAAAACCACCTGACCCACAGAACCTTCTCTTTTTCAGACACTGCTCCCCACCATAAAATTGGGATGCCAAAATTCTTTACAGACACCAAAAAGCTACTGTCTGCTTCTGCCTCCTGTGTCCTCATCTTCTCTCTCTGATCCTCTGTTTTGAGAGGGAAGGGAAAAGCAGACATGAGGTTACTGGTAGAAGATACCAGAAGAAAAGTCATTGCTAGCAGTCCAACTTTAAAATTAAAATACTGCTCAAGAATAGCCTGTGCCCTGCTGGTCTGAAATGATACTGGGCAATGGGCCATCTAAGAGCAGGAGTTATAGGAAACAGAATCACTTTAACAAGCAAGTTTTGTTCCCCTCTGAATTGGGAGCGAAGGAAGTACATTCTTGACAAAGTCACGCAAGTTCACCATTGGCACTGTCTGATTTTTACAGCGTTTTGGTGCCGTTATTAGGACAGTAATAGGGCAGAAAATGACTCTTACAGAAGGGTAGCCAAGTGTTTCGTTTCTTGTGTTAAACTGGAACAGTCAGAAATTACAGTGACCAAGTAGTACAAACTAGATTGCTTCATCAAATATTTGAAAAATTGAATTAGTTCTGGTCAATACTGATGTCTAATTTTTGCTCAAACATAATCTTTGTCTGCTTCCTAAGCAAATGTAATAAATTCAAGATGAGATTACCAACAAGCCATAAGGTAAATTATTCACTACTAGAGGCTCTATTTAATACACTAGTTTTTAATGCATCTCAGAGGTTTTTGTGGCATCCCACTGCCACAAGAAATGCTGTATCCTAAAGGATACTATAAAAGCTTTCTGTCCCACATGTGCTGGGAGCCCAGCCTTTTCCATGTATGGTACTGTAAACAGAAGCTCTCTTCTAGGAATTCACTGTGCTGGGAGATCGAGTTCCACACATTCCTCAGCAAGAACCTCATTCTGCACAGGAAGCCAAGAAGCACACATCAACATACCATGCAACTATATGTGCACACTTTGATCTTTGTAAATAAGTTAACATCAGTTCAACTCCAGCTATGCAAAACTTGATGTGCTAAAAGTCTTGCATATAATAGCATAACACAAAATACTTTAACTGAATGTGATCGTGGCCTCCTTCCAAAGCAGAACTAATTACAGAGACTCCTTTGAAGTCAACATTCACATTGCAAAATGTGTCTGAAGCACTTCGGGAGAAAGAAAACCCTGCCTTTTATTTTCTCCAAATTACAGAATATTGGCTTGGGAATGTGGAATCTGACAGAATGACGAAGCAACAGGCCAGAAATTAGAACTTAAACCAGCATTAATCAAGACAAAGTTGCTTCAGCATCTTCAGATGTGGCAAATGTTGGCAAAACTCAGGATGTGAAACAACAGTAATTCACCCTCTCTCCCTGTAGAGCATACAGGAGATGTGCTGGCCTCCTTCCATATCTGCCAGCCTCACACCAATGTCCAAATACCCTTAGAAAACTCTGCTGTAAGATGTTTATGTAAAGACAAGTAAAACAATTACTTAAAAGTCAAACAAGCCTTTAGAAAAAATAGGAAATACATCTGGAAGTTTTTACTTGAATTTATTTGCTTCATGAAGCATTTTAATTAAAAAATATGTGGATGACATTTATTAGTAATTTTTTATTAAGTATCATTGGCATACATAGTACATAATTTGTCTAAAACTTCCAAGTGAAAGCAAGCACAAACTGAAACAGAAGCTGAATAACAGACTCTTCCCTCATGATTATTACATTACATAAATGATACAGGGACTTTCATTCAGGACTAGAACTTGTACTCCGTATGTAAGGCATTTACTTCTAAGACCAAAAGTTTTAAAAGAAAACAAACAAATTCATAATAGAAATCAGAAGGAACAAACAGGGATACACATACGCACACATACAAGGAGAAAGTGTTAGGACAATAAAGAGGGGAAGAAACAGATGCAGCAATAGCCAGCTTTTCAGTTTGAGGTAGAGTACACAAGAGTAGTGTGTAGTCACCAAACTTACCATTCCTTGGCTTTGTTAGTGCATTAAGATATATGTGTTTTTAATGATAAAGTATCATACCTTAGCTGATGCTCTCTCAGATTAGACAAGGCTTCCATTCCATGTAAATAGGAATACACAATCTCCAAATCCTGAAAACATAAAGAAAACATTGTTAGAATTCTCAATTTGGTACAAGCTGTTAAAATACTGTTTTTGCAAAGCATCCAGAGCTCTCCTAATAGGGTCAGCAGGGCTATTTGAAATAACACATTTACAAAAGGTTAAAGGCAAGTTATAGTAGTATCTTTGATTATACATTGGAAGCTGACATGGGGAACAATGATGGTATGTCCACATCAGAAAATACAGAGAAACTTTTCTGCTTTTGCTGTCATTACTCACGTCCAGGAAACAAGCCTAGTCAAGAATTCCAGTGAGCTACTTTGCAGCTACCACTGTCCTGCTTCCCTGAGCCAACGTACCCCAAACCCTTCACTTATTTCATAAAGCAAGCTCACGGAAATGGGTATTTTCATGTCCAGGGGAAAAGAAAACAGTATAAAACAGTGTAACAAAATACGCCGTTGTACATAAATATTTATAAAATTGTATCCTTTTCAAATGGAAGGTAAACAAAAAGCTGAAACAAGAAAAAAGTTGTCACTAACAGAAAATTATTTGCACTAGGTGATTTAAAAAAAATAAATCATAAATACAATCCTAGTTACATGGCAGAGTTACATTCAACCACTGTGGACCTCCAATATCCAGATCATAAAACAACATTAATAAAGATATGAAAACAACATCCAAGGCTAAAACTTCCTAAGATGAAACCATGGAAACACTAATGTCAGTCTAGAGGCTTTGCTAATGTTATACTTAAAATCATGAGAGCACATAAGAGAAAACTTCAGTGCAGCCCACAACTTCTAGGTTGATTTAACTTTGGCTCATGGATTTGAGGCTGTTTCATCATCCATTTTTTCAAATGTGCTAGTTAAGAGACAATGTATAATAATTGAAAACCATAATTCATAATTCATTGAAAACCAGCAGTGTCTCACAACCACTAGCTGAGGCTGACAAAGTTGAGAATAAACTAACGCCAATACCACTCTCACAACTTACTCTAACAAGATGTTTTCAAGTAATGCAATATATCAAAGCTATAAATTTATGAAAGATTTGGTCACTGGGAAATATTTGTGCATTTAAAATTAACCATGAAGTACAGAAGTACTTCAGTTTTCAACACAATGAAAGAATGTTAGATATGGTATTTGGGCAAAGATGTTAGGAATGAAGTCACACAGAGAACTTAAGTAAGAAAAATAAAACTAAAATCTAGTTAAATACATTAAGTGTAGAAATGTTACTGTACTTGTTTAAACTATGATACAGATCAGAAAAGACATCAGGAGTCACACTCAAGGTTAAGAATAAATAGATGTCTTTCAGTATTGAAAAGAATGTCTTTTTCTCACACTGAAAAAAGCATATATTCAGTTTGAAAAAGCAGAAGAAATGCACAAGTCCAAATGCTGAGATTTCACTTTTACTCTTCTCCTTCTGTTCCCTTGCCCTCTAGAGGCTTTGGTCCTCCTGAGAGGAGCAGAGGACACATCAAGGACAAAAGTAATTATGCATGGCTTGGGATGGAGGGCCCTTACACACAGAAGGCTTTGAAGAGAAAATACAGTAGTCGCTTAGCTTTTTACCTCTTTTTTTTAATCCCTTTAATATACTAATAAAAGTGTGTGAAATGACATGTCTGCCACAGTCAGTGACCTGGTCACTTGCCAGACAGGCTGGGGGTGAGCAGAGGCTCCCAGGAGCCGGCAGCGGGGTAAGAGGCAAGCCCGACAGACCCAGTGGCACCGCTGCTGCTGATCCGGACGTGCCAGACTCTGTGGCACAAGCACCGGCTGCTGTGGGAAGTTGGGAGTGGACCACTGATGCTCGTAGCAGTGGATTACATGGAATAAAACCTGTCCAGAAGGTGATACTGTAATTCATTTTCAGCAAGCCTGTCTAACAACAAGCAGACACGGAACAGAAGGAGGATAGCCCTCTGCCACCAGTTTGCACCCAGGACTCTCTTGACTGGCACAGATTTTACGTGCAGTGAAGGATTCATAGGTGAATAAGGAACCATTAAGGGTGCTGGCTTACTAGGATCCATGGACCTAAAAGTGCATGGTAAAAGGGATCCTTGGACATTTGGTTTCCAAAACTGCTGGATGACCCAAACCTGGTGACCAACCCTGCAGATGTACAGAGCAGTAAAGGAGACAGGTTACGCTCACAGAGAAACGCAGCTGAAGTGACTCAAACCAGGGGGGATGTGTTTATTCTCTGAAGGGAGTCATTCTGACCAGTTTCACAAGCAACAGGCAAGGTAAGTTTAGGGAATGCTTTAAAAAAATAATCTTCAAAATATAAGCATACTTGTAAAATATTTGTAAATACAAGATCCATACTTCCCCACACCAGGAACTGCAGATGGTAGAGTTCCTTGCCTCTCAAATCTGCACCTGGAGATCTAAAAAAGGGGAGTGGGAAGAAAAAAAAAAAAAACCACTAAAAAAACGATCTTTATTTGTGCCTCCTTCATGTCTGCTAGCTGCAGCAACACAGGAAAGATAAAGTCTCTCACAGCGAGAACAAAGGTGTTTCTTTTAATTTGCAAAAAAAGCAGCAAGAAAACACACCGGTGCTCCAGGCAGTGGGGTCCTATCAAAGCAAATAGTCATTATAACACTGCAGCTGATGTACACTGCCATTAAATCAGACAACTGTTTCCAAAAAGTGTGCTGCAGCCTGTCCTTTAAGCTGTACCTTTCCAGAGGGTGTCTAGCAGGAAACAGCTCCCTCTAGCACCAAAAGCTTGGCATTGAAATTTAAGTAACAAGTAACCAGCATCATTCCTTTCTACTAAACTCTCCGTAATAGTGCAAGGTACAGAAAACTACTGTAGAGTTAAAAGAGCTGAATATATTTTCATATATTGTCAGTAGGCACTGCACACTTCCAGTCAGTCTGCAGCATTAAAGAGGAAAGCAATTTCAAAAATAATCCTTAAAATATAAAATTCAGAATATCAAGTTATTGTCACTAGATCACCTCACTTTTCCATTTATCTGAGGAAAAGCTATGCTTTACTTAGGAAACATACTCATTATAGAACATAAATAGCTGTTTCAACTTCTTCATTAAAAGTGAATTAATGGAATGCAAGAGTCCTTCAGAAATATTTGTACCCAGTGTTGTAAAATCCTAAACAGATTCCAAATGGTTGAAACAATGGTTTAATAAAAGCCATTTCCCAAAAAATAACACACGCACACAAATTTAGGCATGTAAGCTATGAAAAATCTTTAAATTTGATATTCTACACACTTGCCAAAAAGCTAAAATTTTAAAATTCTCAGGAAAAGGCTTTTGTCTTTCAAGAAGGACATAGCTTACCTGTGTGATTTATGCCAGCTAAGCTGAGCAAAACCTTAAAGCAGCAGCTACATTCAACCCCACTGTGACTTACCCAAACATTTCTGCTAGTGCACAGTGTCCCTGAGAGCTAACTAATCTACAGGCTATATGAAAGCATGCAGGTGACAGCGGCAATCTGATGCTTTTTTTGGATGTTTTTATAATACATATACTCAAATTACCACAAGGTGGCAGACTGAGCCATCAAAACTTCAGAGAAAGTCATACTCATATTTTAAAACTTTGTAACATTTAGAAAAGTCAAGAGGAGCAATGCTAATCATTACCACGGGTTAAATATTCTGCTACAAAAAGGACTATTTATACAAAAGCACAGAGGAACCACCAACTTTCTGCTTTCCAGTCTTATCCAGTCAGCAGAATTGGTGAAAAAAAATAAATACCAAAAGCAATGCAAAGGCTCAGCTAATCTTGCTACAAGAATCAAGTTCTAGACAAAGACTGTGGCAATGGCTTGAAAAAACACCTCAATGGAAAGTCCAAAACCAAAAATTAAATGCAAAGCACAAAGTAGAGCAGTTTTTAAAGCATGTTTTTATTTAAATGAAAGCTAGAAGACTGAAATCTAATCTACACTGAAATTTGTACTGCAGCCAAAGTCCTATGTTTGTGTTGCTGAGTGTGGAGTGGCCCAAAAATTGTTTAATTCAGTGATATTTCTTCATTTGTTTGTTTCCACAGTGTCAGCTGGCTCAGTTTAAAATTCTGACTGTACTTCAAAACAAAACGGGGAGACTCAGGTTTTAACACTGCTCAATTTCAATTAGATCTGTAGAAACACATCAGTCTGCAACCTTTCTTCAACTCTCAATTCTAATAAAATTCTGCATATGCTTATGCCTAGACATTTCTATCCATTTCATTTGTGTTTAAAAATGTATTTGGCAATGCCAGTTACACAACCAGACAAACCCAAACCAAAATGTTGGCCCCAAATTCACACTAGCTTAATGAAGACATTTTTACTTTGGTAAAGTGATAGGCACGTGAAAAATTCACTACTTTGGACGGGAAAAGTTAAACCTCTCTAAAAATCCTAGATGTACGCTGTTTTCAGTCCTGGTTTGTATTACAGTGTGAAACTACAGGCCCAACACAACTCTGCATCCTTGCCACAGTCAAAAAGCAAAATGCTGAGCTGAGAAATTCACTCTCTCTTAGTGAGAAATTCACTCATTTCTGTGAAGTGGCAAACAAGCGGAGAGAAGCTTTCATCTTATAATAGTTTGGTTCATTTTAGCTCGAAGGATAAAAATAAAATACAAGCTAATTCCTTAATTCACTGTCTTGGAAGACAAATTAAAAAAAGGACCTTTTCAAAGCACCTGGTAGTCACCTGAGGCTGAAAAAGATCCGCCTGCTGTTGTACACCAGGTTTCGAAAGGCTGATCTTTGTTAAAATAACCCATCTTTAGCTCACATTCAGCCAACCACCAGTACACCCGGCTGGGAGGAGAAGGTGGGTGCACCCGCTCCCCATCACACCCGGCGGCTCCAGGCCTCACCCCACACCCGGGTTTCACTGTTGTGAAAACAGGAGGTCCCACCCGCTCCCTCCCCACCGTCCTCCTGCCACCTCCTTGGCCCCAGGGAGACTACCCACTCATGGGGACAGAACACCAAGCCTCTCTCTTGCCAGCATGAGACCCACAAGGTCCTGTCTTGGAGTCTCAGTGGGGACAAGGTGGGACCCCAAAGCCTTCGGTGGGTTTAAACAGACTGTTAAAAACCCTGGCAGGAAGGGAGGCACCTGTCGTTTCTATATGGCTGACTAAACAGTTATTTTAGCTCGAAGTGGAACTTTTCTCTTCAAGTATTTTAATGGTTTTTGCCCCAAATCATGCTATACTAACAAAAGCAGCAATGCCAAGTTTTTCTTCCTGGTGAGCAACGAAGCCCCACTCAAACCCAGGCTGCTTAAGTCCTGCCTCTCTTCACTTTCAGTTGCAGGATCCTGCCTTTTTCCCTTTTCTTCTCGCATCCAGCACCTGAAATCACTTGACTCTCAGCCACTCAGGTAGCTATACCAAGCACTTATATTTTCTTTTTATCCTCAAGCATTGCTTTAGCACCTGCCCGGCTGGCTGCCTGCCTGTACTGGCTCACTGAAGCCAAAGCAGTGCCAGCATCACCAAAAGAAACAGACTGGACTGCAGCAACATCAACCCCATCTGGCTTAAATAGAAATTTCTGTGTCCACAGAAGAGCCATGTCTGCTCCCGAGTAGGTTTGCTCCCATCTGGTTCACACTAACATGCCAGCCTCCCACCAGCAGCAGCTCAGGAGACCATACAAGTTACTGCCTTCAGAGACAGCAACCACTGAAGGAAAAGCAGTGCAGGCAGTGGGGAAAGCTATGTCAGTTATCGTAGCCAAACCCACCTCCAAAGGCAAGACCTTACTCTAAGGGTGACCTCACATCTCGCAAATATTAAGCTGCCAAGAGACAGGAGCAAAACCACAAAAACCTACTTAACACCCTGACAAAAAAAATCCGGTATTACTGATACCAAAGTCCCTGCCACGTACACATGAAGATGAAGGATTCATCTTTACCTCCAGCTTCCCAGCAGTGGGAAAAAACCTAAACACACTCACAGAAGCTGTGCACGAGCATGCCCAGGTATGTATGTGCTTATCTGTGAGCCATACCAAGACTAATTTGTTGAAGAGATTAAAATGAAGTATTTGTCATGTACTACAAATTTTTGACATTCTTTTTCTTACATCAGGACCTTCATACTCAGGTGCGGGGGGGCCTGCCACACAGGAAGCCTGCCAAGAGTCCAACCTGTTACACTACAGTTTTAATACAAATGATTCTTTTTAACTTCACTATAAGCTACCACAGCATTTTCCTGCAAGCCATTCTTACTAGCATACATAGAGATCCACGGCTTAAAAAAACTAAAGCCTAAGTTGTAGGAAACAATTTATTGACTCAATGCTGAACTGGGAGCTACACAGATATAAATGAAATATTTAAGTAAGTGAAATTAGATATGTCAAATGGCCCGAACTGTTACTTTTGTGAATGAAATCCCATGGACCCTATTTTAAGGTTGAATACAGATTATGTAATTTACTTGTGTAAATTTACCTGAAACAACTATTTATTTTATATCAGTCTATTTTCAAGTATACAAAAAATTGTAAGCTATCAAAGACTAATAAAAGTTCATTCCTGAACACAGAATAAAACTGCTAATTCTTAATACATTCAATTTCTAAGCACAGGCTAGGGTGCAAAGCTTGGTCTATCAGTTTTGCATAACAATCAATTAGCATTTCCTTTAGCCAAACTTTAATACTGAGGTCTGATTCTTCAGACAGAAAACCTACAGAATCCTTTCCACTCGTCTAACAGTAGGTCTGAAGAAGTTCCTATCCTGAACACATCACACACATTTAGCCCAGTTTCAGATCCCATTTGCCCCTCTCTACTCCTATGGGACTCCCGGTTTCCTGCCAAGACCAAGCCAGACCTATCCAGCCCAACACAGCCCTCCTCTTCCCAAGAAGCAGCACCATCAGCTCCCAGACAAGCTGTAAGCCTAAAAACACAACATTCATGACAGATCCAAGGGGACTCAGCTCAGCAGAGCTGCTCTGATAAGCACCGTCCATCATGGTACATTGCCATTATCATTTCTTCCTTTTCTTTTGCTTGGCACGGGAAAAATTTAAAAAGTGGGAAGCAAGAAGCATTGGAGACAGGTGTGGAGCAAAGCCAGGTACACGAGTAGAGAGACAACTGACTGTAGTGGAGTAGCTTTGCTGTCCCCAGTTTGCCACCCACCAGCCTAGTCTACTTTTCCATAAACCTCCTGTTCCAGGCAATAGCTTGGCTTACCTCAAAACCACAGCTCTCCAAGACAATGATGAAACAATTAAAAACTGTGCAGTTTCTAAAAACAGATACATTCCTACTCATACTCCAAAGAGGTGACTGGGATTAAAAGGCAACTTTTGAACTTAAAAGTCTGTTGCAGCCAAATTAGTTATCTGAACTTCAGCCCAAATTCATTAGTGGCCACTAAAGTTCTGAAAAATTTTACCATCTTAAACCTGTATGACTTTGCTTCAGGAAATCTATGACAAAACATGACTCCACAGCAACCAGGCATGACTAAGCTTGGGAATCAGCCTTCACTAGATGGGCAGTTTACAGGCCATCAAGCCAACCCAAGTCTTCCCTTCCTTTGCTTCAAGCTTGGCAGAGGGAAAGAAATATGGAAATTACACTGATCTCATTAAGACTTGTTGACACACAAAAAATTGTTATTTTTAGCTCCACTGTGAGGAGGGTGGGGACATTTGTTCTGGGTTATGGGTGGAATTTTTAAACTGGATTAGAAACAGGAGGAACAGGCAATTTTAATCTGGAACTGAAGTACCCGCACATGAAGCTAATCAGGAACAACTCCAAAACCTCACAAAGAAAGAGGAGAAATCCCATTTTCCTGGTTTGTCTTAACTGGGAGTTGTCCCAGTAGAGAACAAAAATACGCTTATCCAAAGTCTTCAGCAGCATTACTGTCTCCAAAAGTCAGAGGCCAGAGAAACACCATAGGATCACAGTAAAATAGCTGGACAAGATGTTTCAATGGGATACTTAATTTCGCCTTCCTGTCCTTCAAATATATTTTGTTTGTTTTGTGACTAATTTTCTTTTTGAAAGAGCTTCCCTCAAAAACCAATTTCATTACATGTTTATTTTTGCATTTTAAATTTTTTTTCTAATAGGAAGTGGGTTAAAAACCTATACTTCCATGTAATGCCTCACAGATTTACAAATAAAAATGTAAACAGGTTTTAGTTTTCAATCTTGCCAGCAGAACCTGCTCAAATGTATAAAAACGATTTGGAAGGTTCAATGACCCACCCACACTAACAGACTTTTAACACCAGCTCAAGATTAGTACAATTGATTCAATATACCCTGCTGGTCATAAAGCTTTTAGCAGAATGAAATAAAGAAATTAAGACATTCATGATTATAATCATCCTATAAGATGGGGATAAACGCAGAAAGGGTAGATGGGAAATTAAAGCCTGCCATCTCGTAGAAGTCAGTGAACAAACTAACGAGCATAGGAAATTACAGGGTAGCGCTATGCATTTCTTTTCTGCTTTCCAGACTCTCAGAAGTCAGACAATTAAATGCTTAACACAAAAGCCTAAGTTCTGTAGTCAAAAATTCAAATGTTGGTCACACGTCCAAATGCAAACAAAACGGTTTCACTACAAAAGATCTCTCCTACTGACTGCAGAGTCCATAATTATGAGAGGCACTTAAGTTTTTCACCATTAAGAATATATATAATTGCCTTTTCGCACCTTTTCAATATTTATAGCCAAAAATTGAAGCTTGTATTAAATCCATTTTATCCATTTTCACATTCATTGCACCAACATTCACATCTTTTGTTGCAGAGTTATGCCAGTTCATAGGGTTTGGTTTTTTTGGTGATGTCATGGAGAATCTCAAATTGTTTTGAGAGTCTGTTATTTGTCCCATGTTTTCTAATAGCTATATGGAATAAGACTCAATGGCCTGATAAATGAAAAATTGATCTTGTGCTAACAAATATATCAACTACTAAATACAATGGAACTTATTTTGAAACAACTACTTGTGTCTGAGGTGAGTTTTATATAAGTTTATCCAAATACAGAGAACTACACTGATTGGCAGCTTTTAAATAACAAAATTTGTTTAAAAAAAAAAATCAGGAACAAAAAACCAAACAAGGAAAATGAACTGATACACATGGATCCTGGAATAAACAGCCAAAAAGTAACTCCTAGTTGGCACCTAATTGTAATGATAGAAGCGTTTTAAAGGACCTCAGCCTAGAGACAACAACAGGAAGAGCAACCAGGATAGCCAGGAAAAGGAGACCATATTATATTAGGTAGGGTTGCCTACCAAAAAACAGGGCTAGCAGTTAGCTGTGCTTAGAGGATTCCCAAAGACCCATCAGAGCAAGATTAAAATATGACAATTCTCAGACAGTTTTGATACAATTTTCCCTGTAGTGGGCAAGAGCAATCTATTTTCTGAAAAACCTTAATTTCTATAGAGCCTAGGTCACAGTACTTCAACATCACAGCCAAGAGGTAATCACAGCTATACAGGATTCCTTCTTCAAATACAGCATTAAAAAGGTTGTGATGATTTACAAATTACCCACAACGCTTTATAGTATACTGGTCTTCGTAGCATACCAGATTTGTTAAATGGGGCAGGTATTCCAAATCATAATCAAGTAAGTTGCAGTGAAATTAAAGAGCTGTCATTTGTCAACTGATCTGCAATAACTGCTCGTGAACATTTTAAGCTTTCCATTGCAAACACATTTTTTGAATTTAGCAGCAGGCTAAGGCAGCAATGTTGTTTGGCTGATGAAGGGGTAACCCAGTAAGCCACCTCTGCACAATCACCAGCGATCATATGTCTGCATCTGAAGCTGCAACAGTCCCAACGGCTCACGTTTCATCTAACTTCTTGGGAATACCGGCATTTTACCTTGTTAAAACAAGACCTTGGAATTGGTTTCCTCATGCCATTGGGACAGAGGAGCCCGGCAATGAGTCACCAGGGGGGTTTCAGCACTGTTCCGAGTGCTGAGCACCATCACACTCCACCCTCTGCTTGTAGCATTTCTCCCTTGCCAAACAAAAAAACCCCAAAACAACCCAGAAACACAAACCTCACGCTCTGGCTGAGAAAAATCAGTTCCCAAGAACAATTCAATCCCAACCCAGCCAGCAACATGCTCATTTCCAGAATCAGCCAGAGCATCAGGGCCTTCTCCACTTTGTAAACTGGGATTTTCTAGAAGCTCCCAATGCCAAGGGAGACCCCGATCAACCTCTCCAGAGGTTACTTGTTGCAAACAGCCACCATCGACCCAGGGTCGAGCCAGTAAGGAGCACTGTGCTGCAGCTCCCTGCCTTATTACCATGACAACTCACATCCAGAAACAAAAGAACCAGCACGCGTTGGAAACTGCACTCTGCCAGAACTCGCAACAGAAATATCTCAGTAGTACTATAATCAACAGAAAATACAGTGAGTTATTTTCTATGGCTGGCCTACAACCATTTCAGATTGCTGGCTTACAACCAACCAAAGCAAAAAACACAAAACAAACAAAACAAAAATAAAGTTTGCCTTTCCAACCACGGAGGCAACAGCAGGTATTAGCTGAAGTAAAATTGCACTGTTCCTTTTTGCTTTGGGCAGTTTTGATTTTTTTATTTAAGAAAAAAAAGTGTTGCTCAGTTTCTTTATATTTATGAATCAAAAAAGCAGATACAATACAAGCATGAGGAAAGGGGAGAAAAGATTATACCACAGCTAATTTCCAAGTTTATACCCCAATATACATCTTTTTATATTCATATGTTCAAACAAAACATTAAGATTCATTTAGATAGATACAATCTTTCCCACATTCAAACGTACAACTCCTCTTAGTTCAGCTTATACTTTAAACAAAAGCTTTATAAATTGATTTCATGTTTTAAGAAAAGATAGCAAAGAATCACGTTCATTTATTTTTTTTGGAGCAGCTGAATTTACAGCAGCATATTTCAGAGCATTTCTTCCAACAGAAATTAATCTTACTTGAAGCATCAATGGTAGGTCACATGAAAATTATTCCCAGACCATCAGACAAATGATCATACTGAAGTAAGTATTTGCATGTCAAATCAATCCTCACCCAAAAATTCAGCTCAAAAGCTGCTAGTGGTCACATCCTCCCAGAGCTGGGATTACTCTGCTGTGCAAATGAGGCAAACATTAGTAAAATGCTAAAGTAGTTTCCAAAAATATTCTCCAAGGCTAAATTTATTTGTTAGCTCAGGTATTTCCTGAAACAGAGGCTGTGTTTAATAACTCCAAATTTTTATCTTCAGGGACGTGGTTTTTTTTTCCTTCCTATGAGCAACGGTAGGATTCTGAAAGCGACCTAAAGTTCTTTTGTTTTGTTTTTAAATATCACTTGGGGATGAATCAGTTGCCATATCTCAGATGAAGTTACTGGAGACACTGCTCTGATCTAACTTGAGCAGATTTTTGCACTCTCAGAAGCAGAACACGAACCACTTAAGAAATTTTCAAGTCACTTGGGGAAACACCTATAGAGCTAAAGCATCTGTAGGGTTATGGTGGTGGTGAAGCATGGCCCCTCTCAGGTCACCACCCTGTGACCTAAATGCAGCTCTGAGTACCACCATAAAATAAGATGAAAAAACCAAACAGCTTTCCATTGCCAAATGGACTGGCCTTCCTCTCAGGCACTGGGAGAGCATCCGACACCTCTGTGAGCCAATCCCCTTGACAAATCCACCTCCTCTTTGACTCGGGCAAATGCTCTGACCTTTCATGGTCCAAGTCCAACAAGCAGAGGTCACGTGCATGCCCGCAGCCAGCCCACGTGCAGCTGGCCAGGCACAAAGGGCACGTGGGACCACCCTGGCTTGGCAGCAAAGCAGGCGGATGAGCTGGGTTCAGCCCATCTGCTCTGCCTCTGCCTATTAAGATGAAGTGACACAGCAGCTTCAGCTGATGTAACGGATCACTGCCCTTACGGGGAAGGACTCAACTGTCTTGATTCAGTCTTACCCGGCACCTCGCCCACAAGGGAAAAACATCAGGAACAGAACTGAAGCTTAACGAACATAAGAGAAGTCAGACAATGAAACTTCACTGGAATGCTAACAAATCCCTTCTGGAGGGAACAAGCCATTCAAACTGGTTTAGCTGTACTGTTAAACCCTACTCTGAGAGAATCTGGAAGCACCCTTCTCTTTAACACCCCCTATTAGCAGCTCTAGGTGGCTCTCTCTCAGCACTTTGAAAGCCCTTTCATCTCATCACACCTGCTGAAGGGATCCATCAGATCTAAATTCACTTCTATGCATCAGACAGCTCAACACCAATACTAACACCTTCATTGTTTGGCAAATCTCTAACTCTATGCCTTAAAATCCTGCGTTCGTACATGGGGTTACAGAGATGGTTGTAGGGTCATGATTTTCACTCACTGTCACACACACGAGATCCTCAACAGGCTGGAAGCTGTGAATAAAGCTGACGTACTGCTTACTCCATTCCCTGACTTGGCTGGCTCTGTATTTTTTGTTCAGTAACTTTACCAACAACCATAAAGACACAGAGATACTGCCAGACATTTCTTTGTGACCATGGGCTTTGCAGTTAAGAACACAAGGCAACCCGATAGCCATAACTGCTTACAGCTGGTCTACGAACTGCCTACCGGAGTTTAATTTCTAATAACTGCTAATGAGATATCTGGCTGTCATGTCACAACTGATTTTTTTTTATTTATTTACTGATGTTCAAGAATGCCCCTCCATTTGTTATACTAGTTCCTCCCCCACACTGGCCCCAACAAAGATTTACAAGTCTGCAGGTGGTGCAGCTGCCAAAGGACCAACAACAAGTGGTGTGGGATGGAGAAACCAAACACACCAACACCCTGTCCACAAAACAGCAGCAGGCAATCTCTCAGAATCTTAATCTGACCCATATTAAAGAGAAACAGGTTTTTCAACCTCCACAATCTTTCCAGAGCAGTACCGTATGTCACACGCTTTGCTTAGTGCAAGTTAAAAAAGGGTTAGACATATAACACAGAATGCCTCATGCATAATAAAATGCATACCCTTGGTTTCATAACAGAGTATTTTGGCCCAGATCTTAAGCATCGTTATTTACAAACTTTTAAACCAAGTCTTGTTATGGAACAGCTTACTGGTTGTTTCGCAAGCCAAGATACTGTTATCAACTGATAAGCAAGCGACATTTGTTCCTAAACACTGAATGCATACTTTCACAGCAGCTTAAAATCATGTGTTTGAACTCCAAAACTGGACATTAAAACTACGCACATTCCTTGTTAGAGATTACTGCTTATCTCCTGAATTTACCATGGAGTCTGACGACTCACTTTAAACACTAAGCGCAACCCCAAGCAGAGCTCAGCTAAAGTGGGGCAGTGCAGGGTGGCACCCCTCCCCAAAGCACTCTGAGGGACAATAGGTGTGAGATGGGAGAGATCCCATTGCTGCCCCACAGAAGCCCTTGCAATGCCATTAGAAACCCAGCTCTCCACAGGTTTGAGCACCTTGTCAGTATCAAAGCATTCCTAAGTGCACTGAGAAATATCACCAACATTAATTACCTGCTTGGAGCGCCCCAGGATGTCCTAAAACATGAGAGACACAAACACCTTTCCGCTCCTTTTCCTGAGTCTGGCACAAGAACATCGGTGTGACAAGTGTGATTTCAAACAGCAGTGAACATTTCCTGAAGATACAGTGGCCTAGGATGATGCTGGATGACAAGAAACGGGAGAGCCAGGCAGAAGCACTGCCGTCTCCTTCTCCAGGAGCCAGGTGGTAGCCAGGAGGCTTATTCCAGGAGCACCGGCTGGGACTCAGGGCTGCACTGTGCTGAGCAGCACTCCTGAGCTTTGGGCACAGAGGAAGAGGAATGATTAGCAATAGTGTGACTAAAAGCAGAAGACTCCTACAAAGGCTGGGCACGGTGACTGAGGTAAATCGTCTCTCAGGCTGCAGAGGACTGGGACGGCAAGGCATGAGGACACCACGCCTGTGGCGTTTGGCACGAGGAACTGAGATCCAGGCTGCCTTGTTATTAGCTTTGGCCTCCACTGGCCTTCCACTGATACCAGTAGAGCTAATTACTGTTTCTGATCTCTGCTTTCCAGCCCCACTGGGAAGGACTCATTAAATCAGAAGCCTGGCAATACCCTCAACAGCCTCCATACATTTAGACAGCACTTCTCTGCTGGTGAAATAAGCCACAGAAACCCCAGAGAGTGAGGTGCAGAAGGTAGATCCACCGGGAATTGGTTCAGGAACAACAGAGCTGGATCGAAACTGGCTCTGTGGAAACCCAAGGTGTCTCTGCATCCTGCTCGCTGCCTCCAGGTCTAGAAACATAGCTTAGGAGTGACTCACACCGCGTCCCAACATCGTCACAAGCTTTCCTCAGAGCGTGCCTGCTGCCTCCATGCAGTGCTCTGTCTCAACTAAAGCATCCAGCGGGACCTGACCTCTCTTTGAAAGATCATCACAGCACGTGTAATCCAGATAACAACTGACAGGGAAGCCTGTAAGGGTTGAGACTTTCTCCTTTTAAAACAACATCCTCAGTTACATTTAACACAGATCATGATTATTATTTTTAGTGTCCAACGTATCAAAGGGTGGCTCATCTGCCGGATTTCATCTATTTAATCTGCAAATGGTTAGTAGCCTCAGGCAAACTGTCTAGTTGAAGAAACAGTAGTCAGACTGTAAACTTTTTATCTGCAACGGGCGATACCATTACAGTGGTTTCAGGTTATAAAGTCATTGTTTCTACATACAGGACCCATGCACTGCTGCCAAATGAATTCCTAACTTGTCACGTTAGTTGCTCTACCTTCCTGTTCTCACCAGCATTTTTAACTCATTTTACCAGTTTCACTTTTCATAGAGATCTAAGGTTTTTGCTCCTTCATGAGCCTAGCAATTGCTGTAGTCTGGCAAATACATCTACCATTTATTTTTTCCTCAGCCTTAATTCAAAGAAATTGATTCACTACATTTCTACTACATTCCCTTCTATATTTTCACTAACACCAGCATTTAGCCACAACAGGCAGACACATGGTTGATGGCCAGCATAAAAATGAATTAGAGAGCTCAAAGCAGCTGCTACAGGGCAAGGAGCCCTAAAAAACTACCAGGGGAGGAAAGAAATTGTCACCTCTCTTGGCAGTCTCGGATACAGAAAAAGACTGAATGAATGCGGCAGCGGCTCCAAGGCCCCACACATTTTTATGGCCAGCCAAATCCTGCAAAATCTGGTTAAAGTTCTACGTAGGTTCCAGCTGTACTTTTAACTAAAGCTTTTTGGCACTTGTGAAGGCACAGGAAGCAGCCAGGAGCTCTAGAACAAGTACATCAGCTGGATATGTCCATGAAAATAATCAGCAATGCAATAGTTTTCTTGAAAATTCTTTATATACTTTATGGCGCTTCTCAAACAGGGGATCCCACAGCTTCCTTCCTTTGAGTGCAGAACACCAAGACTGCACTGCTCTTCCCTGATACTCATTCTTCCACAACTAAACTAACTAGAAACAAAGCAAAATTTGGCTGTAGATTGCTGTCACAAGCAACAGATTTAAGCTGTCTGCAGTTCACATAACACCTTCACTCTACTTGGGCCAAATCCTAATTGCTCACTTCCATTTAGTACATACAGTGGCCCAACCCTTGACTTGAAAAAGCATGTAGTTTGGGGAAACCTGCACTCACTCGTGTCCTTGGCTCCCTCTGCTAAATTGAAATTCTGCCCCGTAGAATTGGGAAGGCCTTTTTGCAACCTCCCAGGGATTAGTTTAGGATCGCAAGCTATGTACTGAGGCAGCACATGTACTACGTGCTTTCTTCTACCAGCTCTGCTCTGGTGGGTACCGTACAGATGAAAGACCATGCTGACAGACAGAGACAGTTGCTCCTCAAGTTTCCACAGTAAGTTTTCCCAGAGGAGATTCTCCAATGTTACAGCCATGATGTAAGCTGGCTCTGTACAGTTGTCTCACTCAGGGGTCAGTTCTGTACTTCTTTGCCATTGACTTGTGCTCCCCTTTGTGCTTCTCGCTCTTGTTTTTTTTAAGACTTATGAACTAATTTAAAAGTCAAGAACAGCAAATGCCTTGTTGTGTAGGTTTGGTTGTTTGGGGTTTTTTTGGTTGTTTGGTTGTTTTTCTAAAGCATTGAAGTAGCACATTTTCATTTTATTATATCAAGAAATCATGGATTTCTACCCAAATAACCTGAAATTACAGCGCAGTTTCCTTTCAAGGATATCTTGATTTTCTTTCCAATGGCACGTGAAAAAACGTCTGATCTCATGACTGAATGCAAGAACGCATATTCTCTGAAATTATTAACTTGCCCTGTGAATTTATAGAAGGTACAAGCTGAGTAGAAGTGAGAGGTTGGCTATTAGAGGTTAGCTATTTACTAGGTTAAGGTTAGAGTCACACGAGCGTGCTTAGGGAGCACAGCTGGCCATGGAAGTACATGCAAAAGACTATTTGCCCTTCAGTGAACCAGCTGATAACTTTAGGTAGCTTACGGTCAACAACATATCCTTAACTATATCTTGGGGATAGTGGGGGAGCCAGGCAGGGGGCTCCTTTGGCATCTGGGGGAACGGTCACAGCAGTGAGGGTGCAGGGACATCACAGGACAGTTCTACGCTTAGACTACTCTAAGAAAGTCTACAGGCCCACTTTGTACTGTGCTATGTAACAGAGCTTCCTGGAGTTACTTCAAAAATATTTAGTGCTTTGCGAATTAATTACATCACTTTCATATTTGAAGCAGTGGAATAAAGGATTTTTTGAGCAGCAATGTTGTATAATAGATCCTCAGGTATTTCTCCTTGTTAGGCTTTGGCGATAGCTGAGCATCTGTGGCATCAGTATGGTCTCACTTGGTAAACATCTGAGTTTACGTAAGGCCAATCAGTCAAATTTTTCTTGTGAGTGATTTCGAATGCCCAAGGGACAGGGGCAAATACAGAATACAAATACCGTATTCAACACTGATGCAGAGACATACCCAAAGAAGAAAGGACAAGCCCCAATAAAAAACTAACTGAGTTGCAGCAGGCCTCATTTCACAAAGACTTTTCAAAAGTTATTTATAATACTCTTTTTGATTCAATTAAAGCTAGGAAGTCTTAAAAAAGAAAAATTACAGAAGTAATTTGAGCAGAATTACAAAGGTTTATCAGCAACAAAAACTTGGCTTTAAGCTTGATTTTATACCCTGGCAGAAAAAACACCCTCAGTACTATGCTAACAGCTTTACAAGAACTGATTAAACTTGCAAACCTGAACTAAAAAAGTTGAAAGATAATTCAGAGAAGAGAGACAGTAACAGCTAAGGTTGACAAAAGGGCTAGTTTTTCAAAGGTACATATCAAACAAGTGAATCAAGGACCCCATCTTTTATTTCAATACATTTATTCTTTTGATTGAAGAAAGAAGGCTTTTGCACACAACCTGTACGTGTGTCAATTTTTGTCACTTATGAGCTCACAAGCTTAGTTTTAAACCTATTTGACAGCATGGAAGATTTACAACAGGAAGCAAAGAAATCAAGAAATACAAAGAAACTGGAAGCAATGAGCTAAAGGGCTGGGAAGCACACAGAAGGTACAAGTTGGGAAGATCAAACACTTGAAAACACAAATATTTACACACATTCTTTATGCTCACAGAATAACTTCTTTTTAAAAATTAAAAAACAAATTGTCAAGTACTTCATACCAACACAAGTGACCTGAAACAGAAGTTCAGCTTTTCCAGGCTTTCTAAATTAAAGTTAATATTTAATACCAAGTTTCCCTTAGTATGGTTACTAAAAGTGAGTTATATGTTAGCAAATCAGAGTACCCTTCTCACTCTCAAGTCATAAATACACTTTTATATAACCTCCAAATAAAAGACAACTTCAAGAAAAAGAGAGCTTTGTTAGTTTTTTAAGTAAACAAAGCTTACCCAAATTCTCAGATCCTGTAAAACATAATGGTTAGATCTCCGATAGATAACATTTTGCCCAACAAACAAGGAAAGGACCAGCCTAAGGTTTCACTCTTGGCTCTCATGGCGAGCTGGCAGAGGGCTCGGGCAGGGGGCAGCTGGAGAAGCTTGAGCATTTGGCAATGGAAGACCAAGAAGTCAATATCTGGCTGTCTGACAAGACAATTTTCTGGCTGTAATCTCATTCTCTTAAGCAAATTAAAACAACAACAAAAAAAAATGCTCTTGCTGCCCTTCTGGTTAATGGCATTTCATTCACTTGAACAGCCTGCTGTTTGAGTGCTTAATGCAACTATTACCAAGAATAAGTTTTATTTCTGACCTCAAGCCAGCAGAGGAAAGTCTCAGAGGCCTGGAATGCATTCAGAACACTGAGATGGCTCACATGTGTCCAGATTAACTCCTGGAGCGTGTTTTGTTGGTGAGTGCATGCTTTACTAAAAACAACATACACCACATATGGAAAAAGGTTTATGGGTTGACAATTTATCCAAAAAACAAAAAAAGTCCTGACCAAGGAGCATCGTGTAAAACAAACAAAGGCTTCCTGTATTCGCTATTCACTTGACACTAAAAAGCACCCTAAAGTAAGTCTGAAGCAACAGTAAAATTTTGAAAAATTAAGTAATTGGTAGAAATAGGCTGAAACAGACTTGCCACAGACACACACTCGACAGCTTTCATTTCTTCACAAGAAATATTCCACTGCCTCTTGGTACCTGCCTCTGGTGTCAACATTTTTATTCAGAATGTTGCATTAATGAAAGGCATGAGGAGGCAAATCAAACAAGCCCTTTTGATAAGTACAAATTTTTCAGCAAGAAGTGATACCATGTGATTGTCCAAAGTCCTGGATGCCATTAAAGAAGAAATGTGTTACTGTACAAATAATTTTGACATTATTAAAATTTAGCCTTGCAGTAGTTCACAGTTTACAAGCATTCATAGTGAAGTATTAGAAGATACAATAGAACGCCTGCAATGTTAAAAAAGTCTGGTCGTGTTTTTTCCTTTTTAACATCTCTACATGAACTTATCACCAGTGAATCCCACAGTTACTATGTTTTTAGAAAAATACAAAAACTACTTAAATATTTATAAGCTTTTTACACAACATGGAAAGCAAAAGGAACCAAATAACCTCTTACTGCTAATACATCTGGTCGCCTCCACCGTTTCCTACTTCACCATTAGAATCCCAGGAACACACAGTAACTGTTTTGAGACCAAGCACAAAGACGTCCTAATTATCAGAAATCCCTCAACAAGCCCAAGCTGCAGAGCAAGATTAATAGTCACAAGACCCAGAGATTAATCTATTTACCAAAGAATCCATGCAACAAAGCAGTCTAATACTAAAAGATTACTGAAGCTAGATTTTCAACAAGATAAGAAGGGTCAAGAGTCCTAAACAGTGCAAAACATCTCCCTAATAATGGCTGCCTCTAAAAACAAAAATATGTTCCAGAAGAAAAAGATATTACCTTGCTGACTTTTAATAAAAATGTCTCATTTAAAAAGCCAAAATCTCTAAGATGGGTTAAATCAAGAGCCAAAATTACTACGAACACACTACAACATAAGCCAAGTAACAAGCTGACCAGTAAAGTAAGTCCTTTGTTTTTAATTACCTCTAAAGTTCAAGAATGGATGCCAAAAAAAAAATAGCCTTACCTGACTCCCACACCCCTCCCCCAAAAAAATCCCCTACTTGGAACAGCATGTTTCAAATCAGTAAGCTAAAGCCAAATTTTAATTGAAATTAGATTTAAAAAAAGTCTAAAACTCTAATTGTAAAAACATTATCTATTCAGTCTATTCCACAATTCAGATATGGGATTCTCTCCCAAAAGCTATTAGAACCATTTTATAGGGAAAGAAAAACAACCAGTGTCAGGCCTAGGACACAAACTTTTTACTAAGCTAAAAAAAAAAAAAAAAAAAAAATTGATCAACTCAAGCTAGCCGAGCACAAAGAAGGCTCTGAGGTACCCAGACTTGATGATCGCCTGCAAGCCAGCATCACGGCTCAGGCTTACAAATCCCAGTTCAACAGAAGGTGGCACAGTGAAATTCAGTAACACAAAACCTGAAACAAGACAATTCAAACTAGAAGTTTCAGGGGCTATTTGAATCTTTGTTGTTTTTCTTGTAGATTGGTAATAAATAAACATTCCGTCAGTTTACCCAAAGGATTCAGAAAATCTTACCATTTACACAAGGAGCAGACAGCTTTCAAAAGCCGCATTCAGGTACGCTACAGAAGATGCCCAGAAGAGCCCCTGTATGTCAATTGATCTTAACACATATTTAATTATTTAGTCAGAAACTTGCACTTCCACAAATTTTAAAGGTATCTTCTTAAGAGAAAGAGTATCTCACGTGAAAGACCTTAAATCAACCTAGTAGCATTGTTGTCACTTGAGTTTGCGCTGAAAAAAAATGCTCACTCTTAACGCTCCTATTATTCAATATTTTCCATTTAGTAATTTTTTTTTTTTTCCATTCACACAACACGAGCTTGATGGGAAACACCTTACAGCTTCGAAGCACACGAGGGAAGCACACGGTGGACTTTTTAAGCTCCTATTATTCAATATTTTCCATTTAGTAATTTTTTTTTTTTTTCCATTCACACAACACGAGCTTGATGGGAAACACCTTACAGCTTCGAAGCACACGAGGGAAGCACACGGTGGACTGAGCTGTATTCCCCACTTCACAGGCTGCCGTCTTTAAACCAACACCACTGAACGCCTGACCAGAACAGGACAGGGAAAGAGGTCCTGGCTGCTCATCCACAGACACTCAGGGACCCATAACAAAGCTCAAGGTGCTCTCTTAAGCCTAGGAGAATGCTCTCATGAAGACAGAAATCCTTCCTTCCCATCTAGGGCATCCAACAGAAGGGAAAAACGAGGATGACAACAGAGGGATTAACAACCTATCACAGCTCCCAAATTCCATGCTCCAGTTTCAGAGGCTGGCCAGCTGGTCATAGATCCCAGAGGAGCGTTTCCTAGCTGAAGAAAACTGTACCACCAGACAGTGCCACCCACTCCCCGCTGTGCCCTCGGCAATCCTCTGCCCCAGTGACCCGGTGAGGATGGCACAGAAGTATCTGCTAAAAAACCACGCTGCACCCCAACCAGGGGAGCCCAGGCAGACAACCCACCTGGGGGAGCCTATAAGTAGAAAGCATTCAGTGGTGGAAATGGAGTATAACGGGGCAGGGACTTTTCCCTACATACTGAACTTATTTAATGTTCAGCCCTCCATCATCAGAAATTGCAGGCCTGTGGAAACAGATGTTTTTAATGTAGCCAAACGTTAAGTGCGAAACAAGAATCCACAAGTAAACTCAAGGCTATACATTATAGCTTGAATTGACAGCGCTGATAACTTTTACATTTACACCACACCTAACCCAAGTTTAAGAGCAAGTCGTACCAGCCACATCCTCCCTTCCTTTTTGTGTTAAATAATTATCTTTAATAATGCTTTTATAGTAGGCCTTGGTTTTCCCACAGTCTCATTAACCTGGTGACTTGAAAACAATAGGGCTTCTTACATGCAAAGACAGAGGATGCAGCTGCTTCCATCTATAAATAAGATGTTGTTGTATCAGATGTGACTGCTATTGTTTCAGCAGTCCATCGGTTACATGAGAAGATTAGAAGTAAGGGTCAAGGTATATTTCTTTTCCCCTTTCTTTGAATTGGGAGAATGACTATCTTAAAAAATAAAAGGACCAAAAAGGTGAAAAGAGAAATACAATGGTTTAGGCAAGTGACCTCCCGTACACTCTGGCTTCTTCACGTAAGACAAACCTGAACAGTAACAATGGAAACCACTAAACAGTGGAACTGGTTTTTTATTTTAACATTCATTTATCAGATTATGGAGCTGTCATGTTCTGTACATCCAGCAATACTTTAAAACACCTGTGGGGAAAAGTAAAACTGAGTTTTCATTAAGATTTTTGTAGCTGGAAGGTCTATCAGTACATACTTACTTGTATTTTAATCATACCCCAAACTTCCAAGGAAGACACAGAAGAAACATAATATAAAAGCCTGTATTACCAGCCAACCAAGACAGGAGTACATTTTACTAGAAGCACGACTTTAGGAAGCATTTAACATATATCACACTCTAAACCAATCTGTAGGTACTCAGTATTTTGGGCTCACCCCCAAGTGACCAAAAGAAAAAGGAAGACAGGAGTAGGGGAGGACGAGGAAATTCAAATGCCTTCAGCAACAGTTTTTGAAACTGCATCTGAAGGAGACAAGGACAGATCCCAGCACCATGAAGAGTAGGGGATCCACAAACAAAGAGGGGAAAAAGGAGAAAGCCACTACCTACCCTCATCAGACACTAAAACCTCACTGATCCATGTCAAAGATTTCCTCTCTGATGTACTTTTTTTTCCCTGATGACACACATTAAGTAATACCATCCACTAATCCAAATTAGCATTATTATCAGCTAAGTTACATTAAAAATACTTTGATATCCCATCAGCACCTTTAGTTCATATAAGTATAATTTAGGTTTTTCTTAAGAAAGTGTATTAAGACAACAGTACTGCACTGGCTGTGTAGTTAAGCCCACCACTGGGATCTGGCTGCTCAGGAGCTACCGGTGGCAGAAGACAGTTCTGTTTTGAGAGAAGAGCAACACTTTCCCTTCTCCAAAGGCTTGTAGACCCTGTGCCAAGGTGTCTTCTAGCTCACTCTTCCCAGCAGTGAACTGGGAAGGCTACTACAGTGGGGGTGTGCCTCAAGCCCCAACACTGGTACCCACAGAGAAACTGCACCCTGCAGAAGAAAGCGGTCCCATCTTTCAAGATGCATCTACAACACAGAAATACATTCCAGTAGGCTCCAAATTCAGGGATACTGGAGCTAAAAAAGACTGTACCTGTCCTACACAGCATAAAATTAAGATATATATTATCTATTTTTATATACATATATAAAGAAGACAGACAGATAGACATTCCTGACAAGCTTAATACCTTTGGTGGTTTGTTCGTACTGAGATTCATACCACTGTGGCAAATTTAGAGTTAAGTTTTGTGTTCTCTACCTCGAAAAAGAAAAAAAAAAAAACCACAATTAAAAATGGGGATAGGGAGAAGAATTTTCAGAAGTACTTAAGAAGGAAACAAGTTGCATTCAGAATGAAAACTGTAAGCATGTCTCAGAGTAAAAGCACAATCCAACAGAAACTAGAATGTGCTTAAAATTTAGTGGAGTTGTTATAAATAAAAGGAACAACAGCTAAGAACACAACTTTGTTTTGCTTTTTAATCTCAAAAGTTTACACATGTTAATGTTGGAAGAAACTTTCTCTTTTGTGCTTGCTAGCAGGAACTCCCTATTTTTACATTCAATACTGTCACAAGCTTACAGCATCAATTAGTGACTCTTTTTTTGTGTCTAGCAGAAGAAAGCGACTTCCACCAAGAGTAACTAAGTAGAACTCAGTATTCACCAAATGTCTTACGCTACTCTTCAGATAACCAATTTGCATGTTTTTATTAACGAAAAGCATTAGAGACTGTTTACAGCAAATTGTGCTATCTTCGTACGCATTCATCCCCCTGACATGTTCAAACTAAGACACAAGCCTAGATTCAAAATTAAATAAATTCTGCACCAATTCACACAGTCCCAGACTACTGATGATCTAGTTCCCTCTTAAGTCATGGCCAGAACCATTTGAAAATCATTTTTGTGTTGAATCACATCAGTCTACAAACATCTGGAACTATAATAAAAAAAATCCCATCTGAAAACAGGCTAAGTCACTTATTAGCTGCTAAGAGGATATGTTACACACACTTACATGATGCAATATGTATTATTTAAGTTCTCAAACCATTTTTCAGAAAGTTCTGTTTTTCCAATTCTTTTTAAAAAAATAACATTTGAGTACCAAACAATTAAAGGATTTCAGTGACTTGAAATAGCTTCCAGATATATTAAAAAAATAGCATACAGTATCTACACAAGATCATCAGATAGACAGCTGTGTAGTCAAACACATTGACTACAGCAATGTGTCAAGAGACTTGACATTACAAAGTTAATGTACTACTTCTTTATTATCTGTATTAGGTACTACACATAACATGACTGAGCTGAATAGCTAGAAGTCTTTTTGCATGACTGTTCCCTGTAACAAAGCCATGCATAACATTCTCATTAGAAGTATGTCCAGCTGTTCAAATCTAAAGCTGCCAGGTGACTTCTGGACAGTTTTTAACATAGCTATTTCTTGTGTCCCAGTACAAAGCCACTCCTCCTCCCCCAGTTTTGATATTTTTTTCCTCCTCCTACCAATACGTTTGTAAAGTGAGCAAAACTATATACCATATGCATTGAGGTTGCATTGTAAGTATGAGCTACTGACAACAGAAAGCATCACCATATTAACAAAAAAAGAGCCAGTCAAAATAGAGAAAAGAATTTGAGGTCAGCTGCTGCACGAACACAAGGACACAGGGGTAAAAGGAAGCACCTTCCTTACTGCATAAGGAAATATCCCCTTCTTCCCAGCAAAACAAACTCTTTGGAAGAACAGCTATGGCAGTACGACTCATCTGAGCATTTCCGCCATGGCAAAGATATGATCAGGAGAGATCATGACCTGTACTGTTCCCCCTACTTTTTATTTCCCAAGGGTACCACAGAACCAGCAAATTAAGGGAGCCACAGTTTTCCTGCCTTCTCTCTTCTGCACGACTCCCAGCCCCCAGGCACTTGCTATATAAGATTGCTGGTTTATTTACAACCAGCCCTTTAAACTTATATATTTTTATTGATTCTGCTTCTAAAAAAAAGTCACATACCACTTGATATTCTTTCAAACAGCACCAACATTTACTGTTACATTTTCTTCGTAATTGCATCTGAGATTTGAATGCCGAAGCAGTGCACCAAATACACAAATGATTACTAGCCTACACCCATTCACTGTATTTGTGGTGACTGGATAAGTATTTGCAATTTCTATACTTTTTTTTTTGCACAGTTTAACAATAGCTTCACATTCAAAATTTTTGGCCTATTAAAATGAAAAGAAAACTTGTTATTCCAGAACAAGAACAAAAATTGCTCCTTTCATTCCTTGTCTAAGAAAATGACTTATTTTCTTTATTTTTGAGCAGAAGAAACGCTATCACCTGAACAGACTTTTGCAGATCTTCAAGTTTTACCTCTTCCCATTCATCTTCTGGAACACAGATTTGCAAGTGCAGAATGTTAGGATTTAATATTTGCTTTCTTTTTTTTTTTGCAGAAATGCACTTTGAGGAAAGGTGATTGGGGAAAGGTGATCAACAACCTCCATAGAAAGAACATCTGCCTACTCAACTAATTCAAGGGTTTATGCTGAGCCTGGAACCCTAAGAACTACAGATGCATTACATTCACCTTGTTAATTGAAGTAAGGTAAATTACCTTTTTTCAACATGAAATGTTTAATTTTTTTTTTTTTTTTTTTTGTATTTCAAGGATAACCACAATTTTAACAAGTAACTTATATATTGTGCTCTTTACTTATCCCGAAGTTGGACAATTACCAGATGAACTAGCGAAAGTAAATCACAAGTAATTTTACACAAAATTGAATATTTGTATGAACAAGTCTACGCCTTTCTCCTCCTATGTCATCACCAATGTTTACCCTACAACATTTGTTATGTGACATTGGCATCAATAATTTGCCTTTAATATGTTCTAGAAAACAATAGTTTTGCAAAAAAAACTGATACAATCATATGCAGCTTGTTTGAAAACTTGATCTGCAATCACCCAAGCCATAGACAGATGCAGTCTGATCATTTACTTATCCCTCAGATGAGCTTTTTGGATACCAAGAACAAAATGAGAAACACTGCTTTCGTTCCCCTCTTTTGGCAAAATTGCCTTACTTTCAGACTGCACGTGTTTGTGTTCATTTGCAGATGTTTTGCTTCTCAGACATTACCAATACTGTTTAAGAACTTGTTCTACTCTTTACAGCAATGACTTAAAACAATGACAACAGATCTGGAAAGGTATTTTTGTAAACTAACCATCTTTACTACCTCATCACAGTCCCAAGCACTCAATCTCCCCTCTTTCCTTGGTAAGCAGCAGCCTAAATGTATTCTCAATACAGTGTTACTCGCTCCATAACAGCAGCCACAATTTGACACCAGGATGTTCAGTGACAGAAAGAAGAATCATCATAAATCAAACAGAGCTGAAGCTTGAAAGGCAAATTAAACATCCTAGGCTTCTTCAAGCACCTTAGTAGAGAGCAAAGAAAGAAGAAACAGCACTGTTCTGAAACGTGTAACATGAGATCAGTTATTGCCTTCTTCAAAATTAACTGTATCTTTACAAATAGCCAAGAATAAAACATAACACTGGATGTAACAATAATCATTAATGAAAAGGAAGAAAAAAAGACAAAGGTTACGGAAGTATAAACTACCGTGCACAACATGCAAGCAAAAGACAAAAAGGTTAATGCACTAAATGAGAGGGCTGGACCATTTTCATCCCATAAGACTCAAACACAACAGCTCACCCGTGCTAGGATTTCCAGTGTATCTGCCAAGCGAGGGGCACACACACACAGAGCAACACAGCACCAGTAGTACCTTCATTTAAACACGACACGTAAGAAGCCAGGCTTGTCAACACAGGTGTTTGAACAAATTTAAAGGTTGCAGATCCAAAAATATGTCATTACAACACGCAGGCAACGATATAAACAAAACCACATTCTTAGTTACATTTTGGTTACGTTTGGTTATTATTTTTTTTTTTTTTTTTTTTTGCTTAGACAGGATCCAGAAAGATTAGATGATTTTAATGAACAACACATTGAATATACAGTGCCACGTAGAAAACTTTTAAAGCTTGAGAACATAACTTTTTATAGAGAAACATGAAAACTGAGGATTCAGTTAAAAAGGAATATAGCAAAGCATTACAGAAAGGTATTCCTGGAATACCTTTGTGGGCTGATTTTAAAGACAATCTCTTCATTATTAAGCTTTTTTTCCCCCAAACTCATAGGTATGACAAAAAAAAAAAGTCTGCTAAAGGTACCAAATTGGGAGAGTTGAAGTCAGGGGACAAACAAAGCATACACAAACAAATGGATTTTAATCACATTTTTAAAAAAGTCAGTCACATGCGATGCAAAAATATATATGAACTAATAAAAAATACTTGCATACAACTTGATAAAATGACAGTTTTGAGGGCCCGTTAATGTAGTCATGAGAGAAGTAGATCCTACAGAAGCAGAACTATTTAAGCCTTTCTACAAACTGCTCTTGAAAGCCCAGCTAGTTATTTCCTTCAAATTCATTCAAAACCAGAAGAGCTGCAGAACAGAGTCTGTTCTGCAAGAGAGGATTCCCCAAAAGCTGTCTACATTAAGACAACACAAGAGGACACAGGCAATTGCAGGTTTCTAGAAATAAAGTTCAATAGAATATACAGACTATTAGAAGAAAAAGCTGGCCTAACAACATAAGCACCACTGCAACGTAAATTTGGGAAGGAATACAAACAGTTTAGGAAACACTGTGCTGCGTAACAGTCTGTAACTGCAAAAGATGGGCTCAGTCACCCAGGGGACTCTTCTATTTCAGTCCTAAAATAAGGCTCAAGTGTATTATGTTAGAAAAACAAAACAAACTCTTTTCTCATTTCATTAATAAGCCAGTTTCATAGTTCAGGCCCATCATGTGACTTCTGATTTCTTAGATTTGGTAATACATACACTACAAATTATATATACAAGCTATTATAACGTACACAAGCTCACCCACGTAAACAATTCCTAAAGGCTTGTAACTTAAAGAGCAAAATCAAAATTCTGTATTTTTTCTTAATTTTGCTTTTAATAAAAGCTACCTAAACCTTTTAAAGTTTCTAGCAAGGACAGAAACAAGGAGAAACCTTTAAAGGAATGAAATTACATGGAGTTAAATTTATTTTCTAGAAGCAGTAATCTATAGCTGCCTTCTCCTAACCTGCTGTCCCTGAGGAGTCAGTAACATATCAGCCATCTGCCCCTTGTTAGAAAATACCTGTAGAAAACAGTACAAAGAATCTACATCATTGGGCTACAGCTACTTCAACCATTTATTACCTTGATAATTAGGATGTTTGGCTTTTAAGATGATGGTTATTCTCACCATAAAATAAAAAGGAATAGAGAGAGCGAGCACGTGCGCATTTTACCGAGTCAAAGAGTAGTAAGTACAGCGAGTTCAACTCCTGTGGGTACCAAGAAGTGTTATTCAACTACATGTAGTATTGAGAAGAGTTATTTAAAAGCTATAACAAAAATAAACAAACAAACAATCAACAACATAAAAAACACCACAATTTAAATACTAGCAAGGTGTTTTTTTTTTTTCATTCAAGCTGAATGTCCCAACCCACTTTAGAACTGCAATTTGTGGGGGAGGAAAAAAAAAAAAATAAAAATCAATTCATTCATTTCCTACTATTAGTAGGCAGACCGGTGACCCACTTTGCACAGGAAATTTTAGTAGGTAAGTTTTATAGTTGTATGCTCTACTATTTGCAACAGTAATCATAATTTAACAGATTAGCTAGGAATTTTGTATAACTCATCAAGGGCAATACCACACACTTTTCATGAGTCCCTGCCTACCGTCTGTCCCAGGCTAAGCTACTTGTTTTCAGCTTAAGAAATAGGACATGCAGATGAATGAGTGACAGGCACTTGGGATTACATTCAAGTGTCAATTTGACACTTATGAAGCTAATATTAGTAAGGAGAGTGGTATCCCCAGTTCCTCATTCTTTAGTACCAGCCCAGGCATGGTAATTGGTTTCAGGACTCTGAAACCAGTAAGTTGAGTTCCCTTGGCTCTATCT